>QLTV01003900.1:1030762-1041547 GCA_003457575.1 Thermophis baileyi | reverse complement strand
AGAGAGAGAGAGAGAGAGAGAGAGAGAGAGAGAGAGAGAGAGAGAGAGAGAGAGAGAGAGATACAGTGTGTGTGTGTGTGTGTGTGTGTGTGTGTGTGTGTTTGTGTGTATTATGTATGTGTACACTTTTGAGAGCAGGCAACAGAATTTCATTTTTAATGTGTGCCAGAGTGCCCACAGAAAAAAATGACAGTAAAGGTTATCTTATTATCACTTTTTTCCTTTTTCATTCTCTCTTAGTCCATTGTTCTGCATCCATCATCCTGATTTATCAATGTTAGTTAATTTAATATTAGTTTATTTCCGAACCAGGTATTTGGTCCAGCATATTTTTGATAATTGTTGGGGAGATTCCTTCTGATAATGGGGCTGAGGGGGTGAATGTTCAATTGGGGATATCTAATAAAATTCAGATGGTTTCTTTGTGCTAATTGTTGAAGGCTCCTTTGCCAATTAAAGTACAGGAAGTAAGGAAGATGACCACGATAGAGAGAGGAGAGATCTGTTACCAAAGCAATGAGGAGGGAAATGCTAAGTCCAAACAGTAAAGAAGCTATGTGTAAAAGTCTCAGAAGACCCCCCCCCCCCCCCGATTCATATGAATATAAGAAACAGATTTGCAAGATTCTGTTACTTTTTTTTTTTTTTTGTGCCTTCAAGTCAGTCTTGACTCCTGGTAACTTTTCCAATCTTAATAAAAAAATATTTCTGGTCTTCATGTGGAGTTCATTTCTTGGTCTGATCTGCATCATGGGGTTGACAGAAAGCCAAACCATTCTTGTGAAAAACAGCTTGGCATGAGGTTCAGGTGCTCTGCTATCTTTCTTCAGTGAAAATAGGAGACATGATAATGGAGTTTGGTTAAATAAAGGAAGGGGAAAAAACCTTTGTCTCTTAACAATTAACTAAATGAATAAAAACTAAAGAGTAAAGGACACTTGAACCCACCCCTGAAGATTCCTATAATATTTATTAGTGGGATGAGAGAGATACTGAAAGGCACAGAATTTTTCCCTTCTCTCTTTCACAGTAGCCAAAGCCTTGATAACAGGGGCATTTGTGAACCATGTGTGCGTGCAAATGTATGTGGGTCAAGATGACAACAGAGACCATGCAACTGAAACATGTGACACACTAAAAATTGAAATCCTTTGACTCCTGGCCATTAAACTCACAAAATAAGTGCAAAAACCTCGGTTCCTGAGTCTCCTCATACAGAACAAGTGTCCACAAGGGTGCAAGAGATCAATCTCACAATCTTTCCTTGTCCAGAAAGACTACACTGGCCAGAATGTCTCATCTGGCAGTTGATCTTCATTGCAATGCTCTCCCTGCTCCTTCAGGATCCAAGGCTGTCATAGATTCTCACCCAGAAGCCAGTTAATAAAACAATTTTTAAAAGGCACAGCAAGTACAGATACTAGGAGGCAACTATTCTCTGAGTAGGTATATGAGAGAAGGGCTTTTTCAATCCACCCTGGAGACCCTTCACTCCACTCTGAGTGCAAAAAGCATGGGATAAATTGGGCCCAGGACACCTGCTTAGGATCAAAGGGCCTTATCAGACCCAGATCATATAGGTGAGAGCAGGGGTGGGTTCTAACTTGCCTCGCCGCTGGTTCGCTTCCTCCTGTGCCGCGTGACTGCATGGGCATTGCACAGTGACAGAAATTCGCAAAAAAAAAATCCCCCCAAAAAAAGCCGAAAACAAGATGGCAGCGCATGCGCAGTGCTGGGGACTCAGCTTCTGCGCATGCTCAGAAGGAAAAAATAGCAAAAAATTCCAAATAAATAAATAAATAAAAAATCCAAAAAAAGATGGCGGCCTCCATGGACCGGCACTGACAGAACCGGCTCTGTGACATCACCAGCGGTTTGCTACCGGTTCTATAGAACCGATGCAAACCGGGAGGAACCCACCTCTGGGTGAGAGCCCCCAGTTCCAATCAGACTGTGTAGAAAGTTGAGTTTAAATGCAAACTAATCAGTATCAAAGTCACAGTATCACTTCATCAGCTCAGTTGGTCATCATTGCTAGGTTTTCCAATGACCAGATCCTGAGAGAAAAGCTGACAAAGCTACAGTATAAACCAGGGGTGTCAAACTCAAGGCCCGGGGGCTGGATCCGGCCCACGGGGTACTTAGATCTGGCCCATGGGGCCGCCCTGGAAACAGCGAAGGACCAGTCCACGGTGCTTCTGCCAGCAAAAACGGGCTCCTGAGCTCCATTTTCGGTTGCCATGACCTCCTGCAACCCTCTGCCAGTGAAAACGGAGCTCGGGAGGGCCACGCGCGGACCTCGAGAGCCTGTTTTCACTGGCAGAGCACTCGGGCCACCACAGGTGCCCCTGACAGGAGTGACATTGAGCTGGTCATGCCCACCCTGGCCATGCCCTCCCCGGCGGCCCCAAAGTTAAACACAACCCTGATGCGGCCCTCAATGAAATCGAGTTTGACACCCCTGCTATAAACAGTGCCAATAATACATCAGGGAATGAAATATGCAACATTTTTCTAAAAATACTCCATGACCCAAATATTGATATGTCTAAAGTTATGTCTCTGATGTCAGATGGGGCAACCAATATGGTGAAAACAAAAGGTTGTATTTGTGAAAGTGTTTATGGAAGTTATTGGACAGCCGGTTGTGTTGTTTCATTGCATTATCCACCAGGAGCTGTTGTGTGCCATGATAGAATTCACAGAATTACAAAATGTAATGACACTTGTAACAAAAATAGTGAATTTAATAGCTGCTCAATCCCTTCACATGAGAATTGTCTGCACTATTGCAGGACATTGTATTAAGTTACACTGCTGATGTGTAACAAGGTGAGGTGGTTGAGCTGAAGAAAAAACCTTAAAGGACCTGTGCAGTGCTGTGAAGAAATTAAATTATACATTGAGAATAAAAGTTTGGAATTGTTTCCTCAGTTCAATGATTGTATATGAGTTAATCCACTAATGTTTTTTACAGACCTCTTGGTCCAAATGAATGAAGTAAACTTCAAGTTGCAAGGTTTTGACAAAAGTATTGACATTATCTTTGGAAACATAAAAGCCTTTGAAACTAAACTTTGAATTTTCAAACAAGATGTTGGGATTAAAATTTATAAGTATTTTCCTTGACTAAAAAAAAAAATGCTGCAAAATGAAACAGAGCCCTTGCATATAAAGTACCAGGATATTTTAAACTCAGTAATTGATCACTTTTATGGAGGATTTAATCAATTCAGAGGTTTAGAAGAGGCAATTTTAAAAAATTAAGTATCTGGATGTACTAATCTACATTGCAATGGAATTAAATGATTTCCACTGGCTACAAATTGAAGGATTAGAGCTGCAATTAGCAGAGTTCCAGGGTCGCATCTAGACTTAAGCGTTTGAGGTCTCAACTTGAGGATCTAGAATGACATTGCCTGCAGAATGAAGAATGCCAGTACAAATAAGTAATTTTGAATGCTTGGAACCGAATACCGGAAACTGATAGCGCCCTTAAAAATCTAACTTTTTTTTTCTTTACATACTTTTGCAAGGCCTTCTTCTCATCTTTAAACAACATTAAAATGGACAAAAGAAATTGACTGACAGACAAAGATAGTGCTGCTTGCTTGGGCTTGAAATGTACAAGTACCTATCTTCAATTTCAGACTCATCTATTTAAAACTCAGCAAGAAAAAAACTCATTGTTATTAATCAAATCAAATGCAATGCATTCCATTTTTTTTAGTTCAATTCAAAATTGCTACTAAAAGTAAAGTAATTTTTAGCAAACTATTTTAAACCCAGAGTCGCTGTATGCGAATAAGCGGCTGTATAAATTATCTAAAATAAAATAAAACAAATAAATAAATATCAGTGTGCATATCATTTTCTCTATTGTAAGTCACTATTTTTTAAAACTTTTTCTTACATTATACTTCTTCGTAATTGCGGATTTCTCTCCTGTATGATTAATATGCTGTATGAAACTGTTTTTAATAATGAAACTGGTTTAATAATGAATCTGTTTTTCATTATTATTTCACATGACTTTGTTTTTATTTGTATTTTATTTTGTAAGAAGTTTCCTTACATAATACATAGCACCACACACAATTGGACTGTACTTTTTAAAATAAATAAATGAATATGTTAAGAATTGTTTCTCTCTTGTTCAATCAGGGGGTTGACACATGAGAAGAGTCAAGTTAGGCATTTTTCAAATTTTTGACACACTGAGCCCCACAGATTCTCTATCACTGTCTTAAACCGTGGCTGAAATAGGGAATGTTGTGGATGGATTGGAAAACTAACCTTAAATTTTCCAGACTGGTTGTCCAGTTTTCTGCCCACCATAACATTCTCTCACAGTATACTATGTATTACATGTCAGGGTTGCTGGGATCCTGATACTGGTTTAGTGACAAAAGCTGGATATTATGAAATTAACTTCACCCAGAGACAACAACTAGAAGTGGCAGACTTGTTAGAAGACCCTCTAGATTTTGTGATATACTTAGGATGTTTAGAGTGAGGTTTTCTATACTTGTTTGTGAGTCTTGTCTTTCGAATTGTGATATTTTCTAGTGTAGGAAGAGTCTATTTATCCTTGTTTGTGTCTGAGAAAGGGAAAGATGCTATGTAGTTCTGCAAGAGCAAAGAAACGTTGCAACACACAAGAAAAAAAATGTCTCTGGAAGGGAGCGAAAATGGAGGCAAATGTGAAAATGCTGTCTAAAATGGTTATGCAATAAAGAGTTTTAAGATACTCTAGAATTTGTGTCGAGCACATATCTACTCACCATTTGCCCTAGTGGTCAAGACAGCTAAAAGAGGCAAGGAGATCTTGAGCAAAATCTAACTTCCCTCTCCCCACCCCCATTTCCCTTTTACACACTTATTCACCAGATTCCATCTTCTCCATTGTATGGCAAAGAAATAGGGATCTAGAGCAGGATCACTAGAAGAATGGGAAGAAGCTCCATCCCCTTTCTTTCCCTGATGCAGATCCCTGGTTTTGAAAGAGCAAAGAAGATCATCTTTGTGTAAGCATTCAATATGGTCCTTGGGATTAAAAATGCCATCTTCTTCCATAGCAATAGGAAATTAAAACATAGGAACCCCTAGATAGAATGATCACATTGCTTCATTCCAAGAACAAGGTTTGCATTCTCTTATCAGAACATACCCTAAGTTCCCAATATACTACATTGATTTGTTACATGTTTTGATGCAGATGGAAATGTGCAGGTATTCCCAACCATTCTCCTTTGGTTATTATAACTAATTTGCTAAATGCAGAGTAATTTCCCAGTCTCTGTCATGAATAATTTTGTTTCAGAGACAATATTAACTGCCTGAGCTTTATCATTACTAATTTTCAAAACTTATTTAGTGCCAATGATAGAAAGCACAGACGTTTTTATACATTGATTATGACATGAGCTCTTGTGAACTTGAGTCGATTGCATCTTATTCTCTGCTGATAGATTATATGAACTGACATATCTAAGCATTAAGAAAGAAAGAAAAACAGCGGAGATGGCCTTTGCTGTCATTTAGTGAGAGTTGATCCAAACAACATGCTCTGTTATTACAATAGACACGGAGAGGAAAGGTCAAATATTGCAGGAGGAAGAAGTAAAAAAAAAGAATGATGGTTCATAAATGTCCTCAATGAGAGTTATGAGAGGAAGTAGAGGAGTTGAAGGTAGGGCATCTGTGAAGGCGAGAAGATAGCATATCAAACCGTGAAAGAAAGAGAAGGGGAATTGTCAAAACATGTGAGGACTGGAACTGTTTAAAATATCAAGGAATGAGAAGAAAAATTACAGTTGTCAGACATAAGTACCACTAGGCGATAAGGTCTTAGACTAGTTCTTCATATTGACACTGTCTACCAAGATGCATAGCTCTGTCACTTCTACCCTTTTGAAAACCCCAACTAAATAGGAAAAGTGATGAAAAATGCACAGCAGACCTCTGGATTTCTCTACTGTTACTTTCCCCAAAAGAAATCCCTGTTCTGCATTGTTCCAATGATGAGATGATCTCATCTGACTTGCATCCTAGCCTTTGCCTCCATCCAGGTGTTGCTCATATGTTTTCATTTCTCAGAAACATCATGGTTTTTACCTCAGAACTGAACTCTCTGTTCTTTCCATAGTTTATTATTGGGGTGTTTTAGAACTGGAGATGACCTGCAAAATACCATAAGAAATGCTTGAAGTACATAAGCAAATTTGTTCCCAATTGAAGATTTGGTACAAAATTTTAATGCACCTTGCAACAATGTCTGTCAGGATATGAAAATTTCCCAGAACAATTTTTGGTGCCTTCTTTCATTTTTCTCCTTCCTTATCCATCTAGCTACAAAGAATGGCATACGTAGGTTTCCTTTTCTCTATTACTTTATTTGAGAATATTATTAGAATAGGTACAGTCACAGCAACAACACAAGATATTCCATAAATTTCCCCCACAATGGGCTTCCCCATTGACTTTGCTTGTCAGAAGGTCACAAAAGGGGACACTGCAACCGTCATAAATATGAGTCAGTTGCAAAGCATCTGAATTTTGATTACATGACCATGGAGATGCTACACCGGTCGTAAATGTGAAAAATAGTCATAGGTCACTTTTTTCAGTACCATTGTAACTTTGAACAGTCACTAAATGAACTGTTGTAAGTCGGGGACTTCCTGTACTTTCCCCCCCCCCCCCCAGTGTTTCTACTATTACTTTCTCAACTAATTCTTTTTTTTTTTAGGAAGGCTAACTAATCTTTTTATCTTATCTTCTTCATCTTTTTATCAGATGAAGCGACCTGATCTTTTTATGCCTCTTTCCCTCCCCTTCAAAACAGAATATTATCAGCAAGACATTAAGAATTTCCTAGAATGTCCATATTTGGTAGAATTTGTCCCCCAACAGATGTCAGAGTAATTCCAGTATCCTATGGCTGCTACTTCATGTTTCTGGAAAAGATCTGCAGTTTGCTTTTGGAAAGCATCATCCACATATTCTCCTCAACTGAGTGAGTGATAGTATAGTAGACACCAACCACAGTATTGCTTTCATTTGTCATTCCATTTATTTTAACCTAGATACTCCCTACAGTATCACAATGTTCTTTAGATCAAAGTTCTGAGTAGGTGTAAATACTTTTAACATAGATTGCGTCTTTTTTCTTTATCTTCTGTCACCTTTGAACGAACTGCTTTATAAAAAAAACTTGCAAATGTGTACTCAATTTTTCATGCCAAACACAACTACACTGGATTTGGATATATCACTTTTCAGATCTATATTCAGTGGTGGGTTGCTGCCGGTTCGGACCGGTTCGCCCGAACCGGTGGCGGTAATTTGACCCTGCTCACCGAACCGGCAGCGATGGCCGGCTGTCCACGCCCCCCAACCGGTCCTCCAGTTGCCGCTTCTGGAAAGCAGCTGGCCAAGAACCCTCTGCACATGCGCAAAGTCTTTTGCGCATGCGCAGAGGGTCATTTCCCTGACGTGACGCAAAACACGCATGTCCATCGCGATGCGAACCGGTAGGGAAGGTAAGTGGAACCCATCCCTGTCTATATTCCCTGTAATATTAGACAATCTAGCATTTACAGCAAATCATATGAGTTCTTTGCCAACAACAGAGCATATTGCATATAAAAACATGTGCACATTCATATTCCTAATCAACAAATCTTTAAGATCACAACATGCAATACTTCTGCATTTATCCACAAGTATATTAAACAACCCAAAAGATATATCACAGTTATTGTTTTATTCTCTTTTCAGTGTTGAGTCATTTGATAAGCCCACAACTGGTTTACTTCCATATAGAGATTGCATGACCATGGCTTACTACCTTAGTGGTACATGCAGTGAGTGCACCAACACACACTCAGAATGTGTAACATTCTTTCAAATATCTTGTATTTTTTTAAATCGGAAGTTGGTTAATTCTGAAGTTCTGTTTGTCTACTAAAGCAACCAAGTTACTCATTTCCCCCCAAAATATTTTAAATGGTTTCATAGCATTCATACTATTTTGAAATCACCTGAAATATTTATTCTTTTTAAACATCCTGTGCATTACTATGGATTCTATGATAAAGAATGACTGAACTCTAAGGATCGTAACACTTTAGTAAAAGGGCTTCCTTCGTTCCACTTGAAGAACATATGAAGTGAAAACTGTAGAGCAAACATAGCTAAATACAACAAGTCTCCTATCTCATGAATGTGGACTGAGGCCATCATGTCACATTTTAATTACGAAGGAAAATCCAGGGCGCTTTATAAAAATCCACAAATCTCAATTTGATCTCTCTCCCCCCTCCCACATTTTAGCCATGGAGCCATAGATAAAATTTCATGGAGAAAATTTATCTACTGCAGGGGTGTCCAACTGGCGGCCTGCAGGTTGGATGCGTCACGCACAAGCCACGCCCAACCCAGTTCCGTGAAGAGGAAAAACATCGTAAAACGTCATGTGACAGCAATGTGATGCCATGAGTTTGACACCCGTGATCTACTGTATGTGGTTGTTATAAATTGAACATGACTTGATGGCATTTAATCCATCAATTTTAGCCAAAGACTATTTGCTATATGCCCATGATGGCGAACCTATGGCACGCATGCCCGAAGTGGCATGCAGAGCCATGTCGCCTGGCACGCACAGTGTCACCCGTTCCTCTTCCGGGTTTCTGGTGCGCATGTGCACGCGACGATCAGCTGGCCTTTGTGTATGCGGCAGTGCCGGAAACTGGAAGAGCTGTTCTTCTGTTTTCCGGCGGGAACATGTGCGCCGGTGCCAGCTGATGGTCACACACGCATACACACCAGAAACCTGGAAGACTAGCTGGCCAGTGCGCATGCGTGTGCCGGAAACCAGAACTTCATTTTATGGCGCACGCATGCCCCCTGGGCAGCTCCTCTTCCGTGTTTTGACCCAGACAAGCACACGTACGCGCGCTCCCTTTTCGGCACTTGGTGCCGAAAAGGTTAGCCATCACTGTTATATTCCTAAAAAACATCTGCCAACAAGGGATATCATAGGGATGTCGGGGGGCAGCCCTTTGCCCCAATGTTGCTCACTTCCGTGTGAACAAGGTAACATAGGAGGCACATAAAAATAAATCTGTTTTGTGAGAACCAGAACCATCAGCTGCAAACTGAGATTTGATCTTTTGGGAGATTGACGCTCTTATTAGATTGGGGTTTTCATGATTAAATTAGCTTATGTCAGTAGATACCGTTTGTTTTCTTTTCTTTTATAAAGAGAATCCATTAGTACTAGTGCATTGTTGAACCTGACTCTTAGAAAAATCACATCATCCTCATAAAACAGGGAATGTTTGAACAGAACCTAACTATAACTTTTTAAGCAACCTTGCGTGGTGATTCATGTCCTGATCTGAACTCTAGAAACAATATACAAACCAAGTATTCTTTTTCACTTGGGCTTACTCTTTTAAAACTCAGAAGTCTTTTGAACATTGTTCTGATTATTTTTGGACTTGTCCTTAGATTTGGAAGACTTTATTCCGCCTGCCTTTTGGATTCTTTTTAATTTTTTAATTTCTACTCAATAGCCCTTATTTACATTTTTATCACTTTGGGATGTATTTATTTTTTGTTTGTTTGTTTTTAGAAAAAAAAACCCAGATTCCTCTGGAATGGATTGTAAAACCAAATCATTGTCCTCTTGCAGGCTTTTTTTTTTTTTTAATCTGTTGCTATTCATTCTGCCTGTTGAACATTGTGTAGTCAGTTATTTACATACTGAAAGCCATTTGAAAAAGGTTTTATAGATGAATAAAACCTGACCAGAAGCAACAAAATCTGAATATGTATTTAAATGATCACACAGAGAAAATAAAACTAAGTGAGCATGGTCTAGGACAGCAGTTACCAACTAGTGGTCTGTGGACCACAGGTGGTCCATGAGAAAATTTTGGTGGTCCGCAGAAAAATTATTTGCATTTTTTATCTTGCACTAAATACTATTTATCTTTTTTAAAAATTCATGTTAGTGGTCCGCGGGATTTAAAATTATGAATTTGGTGGTCCCTGAGGTCCAAAAGGTTGGTGACCCCTGGTCTAGGATATAGAATACCGTCTGCTGCTCTAATCAATAGCTTTTAATTCTGCCTGTTGAACATTGTGTAGTCAGTTATTTACACACTGAAAGCCATTTGAAAAAGGTTTTATAGATGAATAAAGCAACAAAATTTATTTATGACCGGAAGCAACAAAATATGAATATGTATTTAAATGATCACACAGAGAAAGTAAAACTAAGTGAGCATGGTCTAGGATGTAGAATACCGTCTGCTTCTCTAATCAATGGCTTTTAAATCTGCCTGAATATTGCCTTAATCTGCAAAAAGGCAAACAGCTTGAGGTAGCCCTGTCTCTGAGGATGACCTGGAATAAGTAGAAAATCATAGATGATAGACAATTTAAGTATATAATCTCAGTTGCAGATATGAAAGAAAAACAAAGAAAAGTAGGGTCATTTGTTTACGAATTTCCAAGTATGCACAGACAGCACATACATGAAATATAGCACATGTTATGAACCTATAACATATGAATATATGAAGTATAACACATGTTATGAATCACTGGATGCTTTCAGCTTAAAGGGAGAACACTGACAGGGGCATTACTAAGGGCAATTTAAGGCTGTCTCAGTAATTAATGGTCTGAAGACAAGGTAAAGACTGCATAATGGGTACACATTTAAAGGAGAAAGGGAGGGGAGAGGAGAGGAGAGGGGAGGGGAGGGGA
>QLTV01003900.1:1016019-1028504 GCA_003457575.1 Thermophis baileyi | reverse complement strand
TTCACCACTGGTTTATCCTAAAGTCTACCACCATTTCTACGGTTTTGAGTGTGTTCAGTTCCAGATTGTTCCGGTCGCACCACAAGGTTAGTTGTTCAACCTCCCGTGTGTATGCGGAAGAGAAGAGAAGAGAAGAGAAGAGAAGAGAAGAGAAGAGAAGAGAAGAGAAGAGAAGAGAAGAGAAGAGAAGAGAAGAGAAGAGAAGAGAAGAGAAGAGAAGAGAAGAGAAGAGAAGAGAAGAGGTTTCTTGTCATAATTTCATTGTTATGGGAACAATTTTTAAAAGTACTTGTGAGGCAAACTGCCATGAAATGAGGCAAATGTTGAATTTCAAATTTCAACAATTTTTAAAAGATGAAGGAAGGGCCTAACAACCAACGGGCACTCACTGAATAGTTGTCACTATAAGATTTTCAACCCTATCTTTGCCTTCAAGCCAAGAAGTGACTTCTTTCTCAAAATAAATTCATATCTCATTTCAATGATATATGAGTAATGTTTTGTGGGTTGTGTACAAGCCCACTGGAGACTACAGGCCGAGTGTTTTATTATCTGCCTTTGTTATTGTTCTTTTTTGGACTCAGGGGGAGGGGTGTGTTTTCTGAGCCCAGAAAATTTCATGGATGAAATAAGAACATTTGCAAATATAAACGGAGGAGTTGCTGGATATGATTGTCGCATAAAACCCCAGGGAGAGGTTTTTAGCATTTCCAGAATTTATGGAAAGTTGTTATCATAATTCTCTTTTAAAACACAAAGCTTGCTGGGGGCCAAGCAACTCTAATTTAAATCCAAAATGATAAAAAATAGTGTCAGCTGCAGAACAAAAAGTCCTCATTTTATCTTTATTTTCATGGCAACCAGAAAGTGGATTTGAGGTGAAACATCTGTTTTAATTTGGTTTATGTTATTTTCTCTTGCTGCTTTCCCTTAATAAGTTTTTATTTTATTTCTTTTATTTTATATTGGGATATTGAGGCTTACATTAAAGTGTGTGTATTCTATAATGATCTGCCTATCTTTTTTCTCCTACGCGTCATTAAAAGGGAGATAGGTCATAATACAGATGACATCACCATCCATAAGATTATTCCTAATATTATATTTATTCAATAAAAGTGCATTATAAATCATAATCCTATGTATCATACATTCAGTATTACAGAAGTAAAAAACGTATTTGGATTTTCAAAGAAAAATTTTCAACGAAAGGATTAGAGTCCTACTTCATGCTGCTAATAAAATCACATGGATTTGAATTACTGCATCCACTTTTATTTTCTTTCTGTCTTTCTGTTTTTCTGTCTTTCTTTCTTTCTTTCTTTCTTTCTTTCTTTCTTTCTTTCTTTCTTTCTTTATCAGTTCTACTAGGTAGCATTTGTATTGGGACTGAAACCATAAAGTAAGAATAAAATTAAAGATATATTGTGAAGGATGAGGAAATGCCTCAAAACTGATTTTATCCCTTAAACTACAACTGAATTTAAGATTAATTTGAACCTTGGTTTAGTTTGATTCCATGCTATCATACTTGCTTCTGTACTGGATAGAGGCAGTATGTTATCTACTACTCTATTCTTCAGTTGGGTTACCAACTGAAGGGCAAAGTTAGACATATATATCGCATAGTTCTATATTCCAATCTCACACCTGAACACTCTGTTCCTGTGTAAACTGATGATTTGCTTAGCTTTAAGGATTTTTAGGTTCTCTTATGCTGGTTCTGTAGTGGAAATAAACTGAGAACTCAGCAGACAGAATTTCCTTTAATCTCTGCTTGCAATGGGATAAGAGTACCAAGTCAGAATAGTTTGGAAAAGAGGCATCTTGTCAGGCTCCTTGACCTTAAGTCCTAGGATGGAGATAAAGGGTATTACAGAAGAATGGTGTTAAACCCAGCACATCTGAAATCAAGAAACACTTTGTAAGCTGAATAGCAGCATAACCACTTTTCACCAGCCCTCAATGCAATCAGCCTGGCATGTGTTTTTTTCCTGCAACTGACATCATTTGTATCAAGGTGCCCTACGATGCCCTACTCTCTGATTCAGTAGCTGTTCCTAACTAACAAATGCCTCCTTCCTCCAAATTGTCCATTAAAACTGTGAAAACAAAACTGAAAGTGAATTTAAGAATCTTGTATTTAAAGACATGAATTAGATTATTTCCCTGCACCTATCCAATGGTGACTGATAATCAGCAAGGCTGCATGCTTGAATTATTTACATCTTTACAGATTCCAAATACTGGAGATATATGCAAGAAGATTAGGTATGTCCAAAATTGGTAGAAGGCACATCACTAGCTATACTAATGCAGAATCCTGTCTTGTCTGAAAACCTCCACATAAAAGGCATCTGTCTCTTAAAACAAAAATTTAATACTTCTTTTACAATCACATACAACACAGAGAAATCCTTTCTGTACTATTACCAAGGTTGTTTACAAGGAAAGAAATAAAACAATATCAGCTTAAGTCTGTGGCTCCCTAATTTCCAGAATAATTTCTGTTTTGCAAAGTCATCTGGTGCTGCGAATGGTAGTGTTAGTCACAAAGGCAATTTCCTTTGTGGAAATCATGGCTGGATTTTCCAACAAAATTATTTTCCAACCAAAAGAATGAGTTGCATAAGGAATTGAATTTAGCTCAACTGTACCAAGTGTGACATCCCAACTGAAGGTTGTGGGAAAGACCTTGGGACAGGTTGTAATAATGTAATAATAATAAAGTTGTGGTCTCAACAGAACAAGAGTAAAGATCTGAAACATAGCAAAGTTGAAAAGCAATTGTCTTGAGCCTTAAACTAGGTACTTGGATCAGGACCATAGCTTCACACATTGCTTTTAAAATATCTTCAGAGAAACATGTGTGCTATTATGCTGACATTTTGCCCAATAGGTTTAAAATGATCTTTTGTTTTGAGATATCAGATGACAAGTTTCCTAGTGTCCTTTAGGAATGAGTGCATCTCCAAATGAGGATTTGATTATGTTTTGATATAAAAAATGATTATGTTAACTAAATATTACGTGATAATTAAAACCATATTTCATGAGGCTTCATGATTATGTAACAGTCTGACATGGATCCCTTAAAATATCCATGAGGCCACAACAAAAATGTTCCCAATCAATAATTGGCACTTTCCTATTCATTTCCTACTAGAAATGTTGTCATGTTTACTTAGGATATATATTTCATTACCAATTAAAACCAGAGTGTACCTTCCCCCACTTCTTTCAAATGCAATCATTTAGCATGATTTTTAGCCCCAGAATGGCCTTGTTAGAACTTATGAAAACCATATCACCAAATGGCTGAGTTTTGGAATGAAATGGAAGTTTAAAATAACAATCTTATATATTATATTCCCCCTCCTCCCAAATTACCAAAATCCAAGTTTTTTTTAAAGACATGAATTTTTGCTTAGTTTATTTAAAAATATTCATGATTGTGCCGGTTCTTTATCTTTATTAACTCCCAGTTAATAATTCAAGGTGTTCTCCATGACTTGAAATCATAGTCTGAAGGAATGCCTCTTCCTACCTGTTTCTATCACTTCTCTTCCTTCTTCTCCCTAGCTATGACTAGGTGAGGGCCAATCCCTTGGCTTTCTTGAGACTTAGAAACAGAAAAATGAAAATGAAAAAAGTTGATCAAGGCTTCGAGGGTACTGGGATAAAGAACCACAAGAATTCTCTAATACTTTCCTTTACATAATTATTATTATCCCCTGTTGTTTCTGCTAGTAGGTAAGTTTAAGAAGAAACCAAAGGAGTAATAGTGAGCTCATAGAATCATGGGAAGGCAATTGGAGCAGTATAAAGCTGCATTTAGAACAAATTAGCTCTTTCTGAAATTTCAGAAAACTTGGAAAGATCCCCAATGTTTCCTAAGCATTTTCTGAAATACTCAAATGAAAACTACCTGTGAACTTTTCATATCTCTCCCCTTGAGCCATTATTCATCTTGATTTTTTATCAAATGTTACCATTCCTTTAAATTAGGAAAGATTTTCACATCTGTATGCTACCCCACACATAATTTAGAAAAACCTACCAGATCACAATCTGATGGTCCAGCTTCTATAACCAGAATACTCTGCATAATATTTAACCTGCCCTGCAGGTAACAGATCACCTAGCACAGAGGTGCCAAACTCACATCGTCACGTTGTCGTCACGTGATGTATTGTGACTTTTTCACCCTTTGCTAAAATGGGGATGGGCGTGGCCAGCGTGTGACGCATCTGACCCACGGGCCACGAGTTTGACACCCCTGACTTAGCAGAAGTGGGCCAGCTACCCTTAAGCAGAATAGAAGACTCTGACCAGTTATCCACTGTTAAAATAAGATTAGCTGCCCATTCAGTCAGATTTTGTTTGTGGAATGTTATAAGGACAATAGGGTCTTTGCTTCAGGAAACAAAACATCTTGAACTAACCTAGCCACTTTTTCTGGCTGCTGACGCTTGGTCACAACTTAACCTTCAGCATCCTATGGAGCTATAAAGCTATTAATATGTGTGATATAGAACATTTATTCAAAGACTCTTCAGTAAACTTAGCAAGCTGGTGGAATAAGACAGATTTCCTTGCTCAGCTGCCACTCATTATACAAAACAAAATAGGGCAGTATATGGACAATTCTCAGAGCAGAGAAAGCTTTAGATTCTATGATATGGTCACTGTCATCTATCTGCAGAGAGACAGGGCACAAATCATAAAGAATACATTTATAACAGAAAGGGAGAGGAGGGCAGCAAGGGAAGATGGAAACCAGATGCAGCTGTAGCAATGTGTATATTTGTGTATTCAGCAAATTGCTGAATCATGGTATACTGAATTCCACTGAAAGGACAATACACTACAGCCACATTTCAAACATATTCTAGTTTCCCTATTTTGGCATGGGGTATTGTAGAATGCGAAACCTGAGTTTAAAAGGGGGTGAAGCATACATACCTACATTTGCAGGATAAGCAGAGTTATGCAACGCACAGGAGATGTAAGAACGGATGCTTTTGCACTTAACTTTTTAATTTGCAGCTCAGTATTCAATGCATATATTATAGGAATCCCCATGACATTTGACTACATTTCTTATTCAAAATGCTGGGTTTTGAATGACCTGATCTTGGCTTTGCTGTACTGCTGCTGTATTAGCAATCTATCTAAAGTTTGTTTAGATTTGGCTACAGTTTTCAAATCATGTATTTTTCTTTCTGAGGGGTTAGCGGCTCCCATCAAGGAACATGTGCACAGATTAAATAACAGTACAAAGAAGGATCATTTTGATGCAATTGTATAATCACAGCAGGATTTTGTTTTGTGCTGATGTAATCACTGTTCCTTTTGCTGGTGTTATTAGATAACTTTTATGAAAGAAAAAAATTAAACTATATCAAAATGTACACGCACTAATCTTGAACCATTCTACAATGTATGTGGCCAGAGTTAGAGCTAAAACATTAAACTAAGTAATTACAGTAATAATTTCTGTAAACTAAAAATTCAGCTAGCATTTTTTTCCTTCTTATTACCTTACTCGGCTTAACTCAGGATGCAGAGAGGGTTACTAGTGGGAATATTAGAGGGGATACAAACTGGGAAGTTGTGTCTGTTGGAGGCTGAAAAATTCTATGTGTGCATGTAAGTATGCCTGAGAATGGGAAGTTGATCTGACTAATAAGTAGTGTAGCAAGTTTATAAGGAATAAAGGAGAATATTTGTAGGTCGGGGTTGACATGAGGGGTCTTTGCTGCTCTGTATACAACATATTCCAACAAAATGGATATCCATGCAACTTTATCAAAAAGTCCCTGACCACACAACCAAATACAATGCAACCAACCTAACCCTAAAAAGAATTACACTGCCATACATAAAAAATATTTCAGAAACTATCAACAGACTACTATAACCACATGGAATCAACATAGCACATAAGCCAGCAAAAGCCCTTCAAAATACCCTAAGCATACCAAAAGACCCAACAGCCCCAGAAGAAAAAACAGGAGTCATTTACAACATACAACGTAAGGACTGCAACAATCACTATGTAGGACAAATAGGCAGAAGACTGGCAGAATGCATCCACGAACACCAATTAGCAGTCAGGATGAAAATTCTTTAATTTCACAACACATAGACAGATTTAACCATAGCTTCAATTGGGAAAATGTGACCATCCTAGACCAAGCCAAGTCCAAAAATTCCAGGGAATTTCTAGAAGCCTGGCACTCTGACAAATCAGCCATCAATAGACACATAGACATTAACAACATATATAGACCATGCAAGAGACTATCACCCGGCCCAAAAAGGAACAAAAAGACCAGAGCACCTCTCCATCAGCATAGATTAACTCCAAGGTTAACATCAGACCAGCAATCAAGTAAACAGTATCCCAATCAAGAAACTGCCAAAGAAGCCAACAGCAAACAGCCCAACCAAAGAATCTGTAAGACCACTTCCACCAACACTGACAGGCAAGCCACTAGAACAGGGGTGTCAAATTCAAGGCCCAGGGGCTGGATCTGGCCTGTGAGGTGCTTAGATCTGGCCTGCGGGGCCGCCCTGGAAACAGCGAAGGACCGGCCTGTGGTGCCTCTGCCAGTGAAAATGGAGCTCGCGAAGGCTGTGGGCGGCACTCCCGAGCTCTGTTTTCGCTGGCAGAGGGTTGCAGGAGATCGTTGCAGGTGAAAAAGGACCTCGGGAGCCTGTTTTCACTGGCAGAGTGCTCCAGCTGCCACAGGCGCCCCTGACATGAGTGATGTTGAACTGGCCATGCCCACCCTGGCCACGCCCACCCCGGCCCCCCAAGGTGAAACACAACCCTGATTCAGCCCTCAATGAAATCGAGTTTGACACCCCTGCACTAGAATCTAAAACTGACAGCAAACAGCACTCTTTACTAGCATGGATGATGTTACCTAGTTTGGGTAATGAGACATCTGCAAGAAAACAAACAAGCTGATCGGCTATTACAGGCATCTAGTCAATTTACTCATTCCTGCACAATAACAGGAAGCCTTCTTCTTGTGATTATGGTAGCCGGTGTTTTAGCTCTTGGGACATTGTCCCATTTGAAATTTGCAGCAGTTGTCTTTTGGGTCCATTTTTAACTGCATCCCAGTCACTTGCAGGGGCACGTTGATCCTTTTCCTTGGCATGTATGTAATTTCCTGAATACCAAAAGAAAGTGGAATCAAGAAGGCTAAACAAGGTTCTGACCCAGATTCATCTCCATGCCTCTATTTTCCATAATGAGTGTACATGTACATGTGTGGAAAGTTATACTAAAGGAAATGACCTCAGATTCAGCAGGCAGAGTGATAGAAAAGAGAGACCACAAAGACAGTCCTTCACTCTTTATTTACATTTTCTGCATCCTTGTGCTCAGGAGATCCTAATATGCTGAAAGTCTCTACATCACGGGATTACAGTTTCAAAGACAGGAAGGAGAGCCAATGGAGGTGGCTTACATGGTTGGGGAATAGTATGTTAAAATCATTTGTGAGTATTTAAGGAGTAGCAACTTTTTACAAGGAAATTGTCTCTTTTGAGGAAAAACCATAGAGAGTTTCTGTTTATTCTCCTTAATCACCTTTGATAGTTATCCTTCATCCAGAAAACAATGCAGCAGTTGAGCAGTTTCAAACTTTACATGCCAATGTTATTCTTCTGAACTGTCTATATTCTCCTGAAAAACTGTATCATTTAATTTTTCCATGGTTTAAAAGGAGACTTAGTTGAAAGATTGTTATAATGATTTGCAAAGCTAATGAAAAATTTTATTTCACCATGTGAATCTTTAACTTTATCACTAGTTCAAATCCTTCAGAGTTCAGGGGAACTTGGCTTTAATGTTGCAGTCATGGTTTATATTCAGATCACAGCTCTTTAAAATGGAACAATGGGTAATAACTAAGACCCATTTTGGCAATATTTTGAGAGATGAGGTCGCTCAAAGAAGGCAAACTGGAAGATGATGGAAAAGGAAACGGAAAAGGAATTGTTATAAAATCCATTAATATTCCAAAATTCTGACAACCAAGAAATTGTTTTGCAATCATGGGAATATTTTTAATGGTTTATTTTCATTTCCAGATAATATAGGAATGATGTTGGAGATATATTGTAAGTCCTTTTACCATAATCATGAGAACAATAAACTTAATTAAAAGGAAAAATGTAGGAGAACAAAAGATAATGACTCCCATGATATTAAGCCTTAAACTGGAGGGAAACAGATTCTAGTATTTGAGTTCTAGATAAATTGGAGCAAATCCATAGACATGTAACACAAGTCATGAATGAATCCATAGACATGTAACACAAGTCATGACTGTCACAATGCATTTTTAGACTCGGAGAATTTTACAATTTTACAATCAGAGAGTATGTTTATTATTATGTCATTATTATTCGCCAAGGCAATGTTTCATGATTACAGAAACAGAAAGGTTGGTTTTGTATTATCTCATTATCCTACCACACATAATCTAGTCTTTGTATCTACATGCTGTATAAACAAACCAGTCCTCATAGTTTGGTAAGAATAAGAGCCCCATTTATCAAAGTATGCTTTGATATTTCTCACTTAACACAAGAAAACTAAGGGACTTGGACACTAAAAACTTTACTGAAAGTTGAAAGTAGAGTACAAGCTGAAAGTAAGAGAGAGGTTCTTCCCTAGGAAATATAGGCCTGCCTGCTCATAAATGCTGGATTTCAACTTTGCATGCATCAGGTTCCTCCCTAAGTAAACCTATTGACCACTAGGACAAATAAATGTAGAGATTTAACAGATTAACAGAGTTGGAAGGGACCTTGTAGATCTTCTAGTCCAACCAAGCAAGAGACCTACACCAGTGATGGTTAATCTTTTTGGCACCGAGTGCCAAAACTGGAGCGCACGCGCACGCGCTGGAGCGCCAGAACCCGGAAGAGAGCAGCTGGCCGGTGCGCATGCATGTAGCAGCCAGATACTCTTCCGGGTTCCGTTGCATGCATGCGTGCCAGACAGTTCTGTGTGCCACCTCTGGCATGCCTGCCAGAGGTTCACCATCACAGCTCTACACCATTTCTGACAAATGGCAGTCCAGTCTCTTCTTGAAAGCTTCCAGTGATGAAGCGCCTACAACTTCTGAAGGCAAGCTGTTCCATTGATTGATTGTTCTCACTGTCAGATGATTGATAGATAATTAGCACTGCCTGCCTTTATTTATTTATTTATTTATTTATTTATTTTATAAAATTTATATGCCGCCCAACTCCCGAAGGAGTTATGCCGCCCAACTCCCCGTTGCTGCTCTTTTACATCTCTTCATGTAGCAATGCCTCCCATTGGTTACACTGAGTTTTCATCATTTCCTTCCTCTCTCAATTCAGCTTTCTTTCTTTTCTAATTCCGCCCTTGGTAATTGGAATACTTAGCTGACTTGTCTGCTTTCTGTAATGGAGGAGATCCCACTATAGGATTTTGGTGTAGATAGATTCAAGTAATTAGGCTTTCCTGTTACCATCCTATTTTGTAAATAAAGCTTGTGCAACTTTTTTTTTCTTTCATGCATGAACCAACTTTAAGAATATTTGATTTGATTTCTAACGTAAATGTTTCTCTCTCCACGCTTTCTTTGCACAGTGTAAACATAGCTGCAATCTAACAACGAACGGGGTGGCTCTCAGAATCTGATCTGATTTCTTTTGATAATCTTGAGTGTTGAACACTTTGAATCAAGGAAGAACTTGGGTGAAAATACAGTATATTAAACCTGCTAATTATGAATTTCATCAACATGACAGTGAAGAAACAGAATGTACTTTATATAACTTGGCAAGTTTAGGATGTCCTGCGTGAAATGATATTAAAAATTATAGTACACTTCCCTTCTAGTGATCTTGCTGAGATTTGTATGAATTTCCAGTAATACAGCTCAAGCCATTTTACTTCTAGCCATCTTTGTGGTGAGCTTCTTCACAGTATTAACTCTTAAATCTTTTCAGAGGGTTATAACCCTCTGGCAAACTTTGTACTTTGAATGCATCAGCTTTCCAAGTTAACAAATTGGTTATTGTAGAGGGTTGTTTGAGCTATTTGTCAGCTGCACTCCAAACTAAATCCTTTCATAGCAGCTTACTTAAATTTAAAACAAGGATTAAATCAATATGATGCATTAAAAGTCGTGGAAAATAAGTTGTAAAGAAAGTCTGATTGTAACTAGAAATTTCCCAGGGGAAGTCTCACAAGACTTAACAAGACGTAATGGCTTGTAATGCCATTCATTAATAAATCTTAATTATTTTACCTTCTCTCAGAATTACTCGTTTATAATTCATTCATTCTCTTGGGGAAACATTGCAAATCAAACAACCAAGAAACTGAAGAAAGTTAAATAAAAGCATCTTTATATATATATATTTATATTTTATATTTATATTTTAAAAATGGTAATCATTGGATACTTCTCCAGAAAAAAAAGGCACTTGGATAGAAACAATTCATTTAACTAATTTTCCTGTAATTAATGAAAAATAGCCAAACAATACATCTTAAACATGTGCACCTGCATATTGCATATGCTTTTTTACCTTGAAAACAGACAAGCATTGGCTTTAACCAGAGAGAGACTATGGAGACCATGATTAGAATATACCTGAGAATATTTCTTCAGGTCTAATCCAATTCCTGCTTTTCTCTACATAATTGGATTGTTTCATATTTCTCCTGCTATTAACCAAGTTCCTCCCTGATTCATTAGATTTCACCCTGGTGCTCAATTTTTCCCCCAATATATTGCCACAGTAGCTCTGAGAGTTAGGGTTAGGTTGACTCAAAATGGCCCGGTGAGCTTCGGTGGTTGAGGTTGAAGTGGCTCTGCCCAATCCTAGTCCAATTCAAAACATCCATGGTTACATTTAAGCAATATGGTTGGAATCTCAAATAAGCCATGCCTCTTTAAGATTCTTTCCTCTTTTTGGTAAAACTTTTCCTCCAGAGATCTCAACTCTATGGACAATTACGCTGGGCAAAATCAACTATGACTTAATTCCATGGGTCACTAATCTTGCCTTTTTAAAGGCAGTTATCTTGCTTTTTACTGGATCGCTTCTTTAACTGATAATATATACATGTTCACTTCTCCATGCGAGCACGCTTTGAGTTAAATATTCTTCTTATCCAGCAAGACCCAAGTTGCTGCTCTTTGTGTTAACAAAGAGGGAGAGGACTGGGAGGAACCATCTGATAAAAGAGCCATGATTGCAATCAAACGGTTTTTGATGTGTGCAGCTGAGCGCTATGCTTATTATTCTTATACGTTCCCAGGGGCAGATTGAGAGGAGGGGGGAGAGCGGTGGTGGTCTCTGTGGTTAGAAATCTTAGCCTGTTAAATGAAACAAAATCTCTATCAGTTGGCCAGGTCTCAGTTGGAAACAAAATTTTATTTCAACTTTGCAGGAATGAATGATGTGCTTAATGGGTGACAGGAAATTTAACAGTCATATGCAGCAAGAAAAAAGGCAAGTACCTTCTGTGAAGAATATGCAATTTAGGTTTCAAAACTGGGCCTACTGAATTGGGAATATTGTAACAAAACAGATTAGAGATGCTACAAAATTTTCTGCATAAAGCCAAAGCCTGTGGCTTTATTAACTCAGACGATGCCTATTGTTAGATAGGCGCGGGAATAACAGCCAAGACAAGACCCGTTCAGCACTTTATTAACGGCTAGCACTAACTACAGCAGACTGGCGGCTGGCAGCAGGGAAGCCGCCTTTATGGAGTTCCCCGCAGCCAGCTTGGCCAGTGACAACGCTTCAAACTCCCCGCCCCTGATTTAAAACAATCAGAGGTGGGTATGTNGCCTGTGGCTTTATTAACTCAGACGATGCCTATTGTTAGATAGGCGCGGGAATAACAGCCAAGACAAGACCCGTTCAGCACTTTATTAACGGCTAGCACTAACTACAGCAGACTGGCGGCTGGCAGCAGGGAAGCCGCCTTTATGGAGTTCCCCGCAGCCAGCTTGGCCAGTGACAACGCTTCAAACTCCCCACCACTGATTTAACCCAATCAGCGGCGGGTATGCAAATACCTGCTCGTTAAGTCGGAACACAACACCCCTCCCCTCTTAGTTCAGTAATTGTCCAATCCAGTATTAGTGTGGGTGACGTAGTCGCGCAAGTAGACGGGCCGCCGTAAGGTCCTACTGGGCCTGCGCGATTCAGTCTCTCTGGAGTCTTTGCTCGGCGTGGACATGGCTTGTGTTGCTCCATCCTCGCCCTGTGGAAAAATCTGGAACCGGCCTCCAGGTGTGGCGGCTGAAGATTCGATCTCACAGTCCTCTGGTCCCGGTCGACTTCGTTCGAGCTCCATAGTTCCTGGTAGGTGCCTCCGCTCGCCTTCTCGGGTTGAGATAAGTGGTCTGTGGAGTCGTGTAGCTAGGGCCCGGTCTCTCTCGCTATCGTCTGGTTCGCGG
>QLTV01003900.1:983213-1002868 GCA_003457575.1 Thermophis baileyi | reverse complement strand
AGTCTGGGGAACTCCACTGCCAACCCGGCTACTGCCTCCAGCAGGTCAGGCAGGGCTGTTTTGACGAAGCTGGGGGGTAGGTACATCAACAACAAACCCACCTGCACCCCTAAGTCCAACTTCACAAGGAGAGACTCACACCCAACAATCTCAGGGGCAGGGATCCTGCGAGGACAAAGACTCTTATGGACTATGATAGCCACTCCCCCACCCCTTCCCTGGAGTCGTGACTGGTGCAGCACCTGAGTCTGGGGAACTCCACTGCCAACCCGGCTACTGCCTCCAGCAGGTCAGGCAGGGCTGTTTTGACGAAGCTGGGGGGTAGGTACATCAACAACAAACCCACCTGCACCCCTAAGTCCAACTTCACAAGGAGAGACTCACACCCAACAATCTCAGGGGCAGGGATCCTGCGAGGACAAAGACTCTTATGGACTATGATAGCCACTCCCCCACCCCTTCCCTGGAGTCGTGACTGGTGCAGCACCTGAAACCCGTCTGGGCAGATCTCTGAAAGGGGAACACCCCCCTCCTGTCCCAGCCACATTCCAATAAATGCTTCTATTTATTTCCACAGAACAGAAATACAGTCACTTTCTCTACCTGTGAGTTAATTGAGCCAAAGAGAATATAATTGCACAGAAAGCCCAAAGGTCTTGCATGCTGGTTGGGTGTCTATTCTATTTCCTGTATGACCTTGTCAGAGATAGTGGCATGAAAAGAGGCACACACCCTGCACCATTTGCCTAAATGTTAACATTTGATAAGCTTTCCTATCAAAGCTTCTGATCACATCGAAAACATCTCCATGCTGGTGTTTGCCATCATTCTGGGATCAATTCCAGACCTAAGTATTCCCAAAACATGATTGTCTTTCAGGTTCAGGGTCCATGAATTTCTGATTCTGTTCCAGGAAACCTGAAAAAGGAATAAAGTTGATCTATATTCCTTTGAACTCCTGCATTTTAGTCAGATCATTTCTCCGTTACCTCCTTGATCCTATGCACAAAATGGACACTACTGTTCCCCTCCCACCCACCCCCAAGAGATTCAGCGTGCTCTTTTCAGGGCTTGTATCTTCTTGAATTCAAGCTCTCTCTTCCCAGATCCAGCCCTCAGGGTTGCAGCTGTCAGGAAAAGTGCCCGGCTGCAAAATTGCCAACATACTTTTCTTACCCAACTCAGTAAGGTTTTTAATAGCAACATCAAGATGGTGGCAAGTAACTAGGAAGCCTTGGAAGATTTCAAAGAGTTTGTTTAAATGTTTTACCTAAGTCTCTCATTATAACAATTTTTTTTAACAAAACCAGGAAACAAGTGGATACAAGGTCTAATGGAATCTGGGAATGATCTTGCGGAAGGGAGAGGGGGAAGAGATGCTGCCTAGGAAACAATCAGACAAGAGAGGAAAGGGCCTGCTTAACAAACAGGGAAAGAAACTGGCAGTGGGATGTTTTGCACTTTCAACTTGCAAGATTAATGTCAGCCCTCCCAGGTAAAGCAGACAGGAAACACGACTAGATGAACTAAATCGACTTTATTGTAAGGGTATGCTTACAGAATTTTGCAAGCCTAAAAATACAAAACTGCCCACTGCCACTTTTAACCGTGTGATTCATTAGGACAGGTCCTTCCAAAGTTTCTCTGACCACAAAGCCACTGAGGGCCTTCTGCCTCTCTTGTCTGATTGTTTCCTAGGCCAGGGGTCTGCAACCTGTGGCTCTGGAGCCACATGCGGCTCTTTGGGCCCTCTGCTGTGGCTCCCTGTCGGGTGATCCCATCACTGACTGGCCCCGCCCCTCTCCCTCCCCTCCCAGTCACTCCTTGCCTAGCCTGAGAAGGTAAGGGCAATGGCAGGGGATGGAGAAACGACTGGGGCTGATTCTCCGGTGCCTCATTCTTGCTGGAGCTTCTTCCAGCCCTTGTTGGTGCTGGGCATGCCTCGGTCACTGTGCTGCACAAGGCACTGCGAGAGTGCCTCATGGCCTGCTCGACGCCTCATATCAGAATCAGAGAGGGGGAGAGAGAGGGGGGGAGAGAGACAGAGAGAGAGATACAGGGAGGAGAGAGAGAGAGAGCAGAGAGAGGGGGGAGAGACGGAGAGAGAGAGAGAGAGAGAGAGAGAGAGAGAGATGTCAAAAGGGTTTTGTGGCTCCTGGTATTTTTTAACAACCAGTTGTCTACCCTAATGACCGGCTGGGTAGGCATGGCTAGGGGGTGATGTGACTGGGTGGGAGTGAGTTACATCGAGTTGGCCACACCCACCCAGGTTTTGTGGCTCCCGATGTTTTCTTTTCTGTGGGAAATGGGTCCAAATGGGTCTTTGAGTGTTTAAGGTTGCAGACCCCTGTCCTAGGCAGTATCTCTTCCTTTCTTTTACCAAAGTCATTTCTATATTTCATTACACAAATACAACACCGGCAATTCATTCAATTTTGTTTTTGAACAGAATGGCATAGGGTCCTGTTGAAATTTAATTCAGCAGTCCCAAACTCACCCAGGTCATCCAAAAGAAGTCCAAACATCACTGAATTGTTTGCAGCATTGAAGCCTGTGAAGTGAAAATATAACTACTCTATTTGAGCTGTCACTATCCAGATCATCCCTAGAGGGGCAGCAGAAAGATGTAGAAAATTTAACTTTTGACGGCCACCTAGTGATTGTCTGGACTTTTGCAAGCCAGATACGTTGGTTCTTGCTAAATGGGCTTTGCTTCTGACCAGGATTTTTTGTTTGATGCACATTGTTAACATGCACATATTGTACATGTGACTGATGCAGTGCTGACAAGATAAATCACCATATTCACAATGTTTATTAAGGTGGAGTGGGTAATTTCAACTTTTGCTTAGTGCCAAGGAACAAAAAGACCAAGCCATATGCATAAATTACACTGAAATCCCAAAGCACAGAAGGATTTTCTGCCAAGAACGAGATCTATTAATTAAACATGTGATAAATGGATATTCAAATGCTAGCACACTTCTTGGCACGATGTACCTTAATGTTATCATTTAATTAGCTGTCAATATGCTAAGTGTGTTTTTATCCTCCACCTGAGGTGCAGATCGTTTGGGGGGCGGGGGGAAGCTAAAGGAAAATTCAGTTGACTACATTAAATTCAACACTAACTTGAAAGCATTAACTGGGGAGCAACACCGCCCCCCCACACACACATAACTTTCTTTTCCTCTTCCTGAACATGGTCTGTGAAGAATTCCTCCCACTTCAATCCATTTAGTCAAACAGAAATAGGAATCCTGTTTCCCAGAGGTGTCTGGATCGTAACTGCAAGGAACTGCAAGAACATGTGGGAAGGGCCGGCTGATGGCAGTGACTGCTGCTGAATGGCTGAATCATGATTAGATAACCTTGGATTTCAGGGATGCTCAGATCCGCCCTCGATTGGTGGTATAGAAAGGTTTGGATCCATACAATTTGCACATTAGCTCGTTCCAGTGGCTGGCTAGGTTAGAGTCATTGAAAGCTTAAATTGCATAAATTTCAAGAGAGTTTATAGAAGGGGGTCAAAATCATCCTTGAACATCAGGGTGTGGGAACAGAACTAGTTAATGGCAATAGCTTCTTAACACTGCTAGTTAATGGCAATAGCTTCTTAACACAGAATTAGTTAATGGCAATAGCTTCTTAACACTGCTAGTTAATGGCAATAGCTTCTTAACACAGAACTAGTTAATGGCAATAGCTTCTTAACACTGCTTCTCTTTCCAGTTGTTAAAAACACAGTGGGTGCATTTAGAGATCCTGTACAGATTATCTGGACATTTTAGCAGCCCCTTCTGAAGCATATGAAAATTATATTGGATAACACTCTGGCAAACCATGACAAAGCTTTAACAAAACAGAATCCACATGCTCATCCTTGGTCCCAGTCTGTTCAGATCACAAATAACTAAAGAGGGTAGAATTTATATCGAAGAAGAGGATATGCATAAATAGCTGTCCTCACAATCTTTCCCCAGCCTGTCACACAGCAGAGCAGAGGGCTTGTGGAGAAGATTTAGGGGATTGGGTGCTTGGGGCAGGCCACAGCCAGGTCACTGGTTTCCCACTCAGGCTCTTTGTGACCAGAGATTTGAACGAAAGGGGATCTGTGCAGTTAAACAGGTGGGGCAAAGAATATCTCCCACCCCATACGCTATTGCTGAATACTCAGTGGTATGTGAAATCACCACAAGGTCATCGAGTTTTTCAGTCTTATGTTGAATTCAATTCTTCAGCTGATTAGCCCAGAAAGTTATTTGTGAGTTCTCCCTAAAATCACAAGCAGAGGTCTGATGGACTTTTATGAAGATATTTAAACTGAAAACACAAAGAAGTATGCCCAGGACATTGAACAAATATGGCATAGGGATATATAGACAATTTAGTTCTTGCACTCAAAATGCATTGTCCCGGTGAGTATTTGGTCAAAGACTTGTTGAAGGGATGCAGAGAGCCTTTGCCTCTCTGGCAAAGGCTCTTACTTGCCTTCCATAAGGAAAAAGAATCTTAGATTCTTCGCCCATTTCTTGATCACCCAAGTTTTAAATATATTAGTAATGCAATTAGTTTAAGGAATGGGAAGATTTAGAAGATTAGAATTAATAGTAATAGGGCATTTGGACGCAGCAGCCTAAGCTGCTTTCCTCTTGTGCTGTTCTTAGCGGTTCCTGAAGCCAACTTCAGGAATTCCAATCCGGATTCTGCTATTTTGGCATTAGAACAAAATGGGTTGATGCTCAGTCTGGGCTATGTCTGGCCTTTGGCCAGTGCAATCTCTGAGTGGTTTCCCCCCCAATTTCCTGCCTTTCCCATCTCTGCAGGATAGGTGAGCATTACTGGCTAGCTGGTATATGGACAAGCCAACCACAGTCTGTTTTATTTGGCACTCATTGCTTCTTCCTCCCCATTGTTGTCCTATATTTTATCAGGTATTTGCACAGATGGATAATCTGCAACTGCTGAGAACGTATCGACCTGAAAATCCAAGATGAAACGGGTGCATAGGAAAGTGATCAGCTATGGAAGGGGGGGGGGGTATAATCAAGCACTGTAACTAACTGGAGCTTGGAGCTGTTATTAGATTTGGGAAAGGCACTCAGATCATTTACTCTGGGGCTTTAGATGGCTGAGGTTAGAAAGAGCTGGAAATCATGGGTGTGGGGCATGGGCTTGAAGGAGGTAGAAGATGATTCATATGTTTCTGCCCTCAAGAACTGGTAGGTGACTTGGCTGGTGATGGAGTAAGTAGAATGTGTAGGTCTGTCCTTGCTTAAAGAATAATGGAGATTCTATTTTTATTGAATATGTTCTGCAGAAAAAATGGTCCAACTTCATCTCATATTGGAAAAGTGCAATCATTCTTAGCTCGTAAGATCAATCAAAAACATCAACAATGTTTTATGTATTGTACATATACACATCATTCGCAATCAATCTGTTACTTATATAAAACTTTTATATCCAAAGTTATAAACTGACCCAAAAATCTTATACCTAGAAAGAGGACTTGGGATTTGAAGTGAATGAGTTAGCTTGGAACATTATAGTATAACATTCCTTTTAAATCTATTTAAATAAGCCATTGAAAGTTGATTATAAAAATATATCATGGTTGGCCTTATACTGTACCGCTTAGAATGATATTATATTAATCAAAGTCTTTCTGGATTGTGTTGGAAGACTTGTAAACTAATTGGTGCATGGCCGGTGTACTATTCTTTTAATTACTCATTTTGGATGAATGTTTTTCAGGAAATTGGAAAAAATCCAGAACAGCCTTCAATAATTAGTTCTAGTGCCATTTCATTGTAAAGAACGCATGAAACTCAAGACATTAATTGAATTCTGTTTTATTCTCCAAATTTACAATAACAAAACACTTCCTTTTTATTATTTAAAATTTTTTTAGAATTACCATTGGCTAAAAAAATCACTGCAACAAAGACATTCAAGAACTGCCTTAATTAAAGACTGTTTTATCTATGCATGGTCTCCATTTGTCGCTATATCAACAAAGTAATTCTTAATAAATTACTTACATCTATACAAATCTCTTTTTGGATAAGAACATTGCCTATGAATAAATACCCATGAAACCTCTACCCTCCCACAATCAAACAACTCTCAACAACTTACATTTTGTAAAAGACAAAAATTCAAACATCCATGGTTGGATTAAAACTAATCACAACGGTAATAGCATAAAATCAAAATCTGTCAAAAACAAATAAACAAAAAATCACCACGGAGATAAGAATAACAAATCACAAAGAATGAAAAGGAAAAAGAATAAAATGGTGTATTAACTTAAGAAAAAGCCCTTGGAAATCATTCAGCTTTTAACATTTTCCTAAAAACCAAATATAACAGATAAAAGTGCAATATATGAAGACATAACTTACCATTTCAGTATTCCATTTATTCATCCATTAATTATTAATTTAGGATAAGGTTTTCATTATGTCCAACTATCTTCTTTGAACTGGGTCTTCCAAATAAGTGTATATAATCCTATATTATTGTTTGTATTAGAGATGAAATATTGGAAGGGACACATTACAAAGGATATATCAACTGAAGCCATTCTTGTTATATATATATATATATAAATAAAAAACAAAAGGATTTTTCTGCTTTTGAATAGTTTTTTGTTTTCGGGGGCGGGGGTTGTTATCTTTTTATTTTCAAAGTTTTATTGATTAACGATTATTTTTAAATACCTAAACACAAAAAAACCACCATTGGAAAAGTGGATAGATTGTACACGAACTACTCTAAAGAACCCATAATTTCTAGTGAGAATAGGCTTAAAATAGAGGGAGAAAGTAGAAACTTTTCCGAAACATGGTCATCTGCAGCAACTGAAGGTTTAATCTGAACGATCAAGTTACTTTACTGCAGTCATGGTCCATAGCCTAACACAAATAAAGCACCAATATTATTTTCAAATTAGAAGTTTTCATAACCTGGATACCTGTGCAAAAGTAGCTCTATCCAAGTAGGTATACCAATCTGAGCTAGTGAAAACTGTTTTAAGCCACAGCGGTCACTTGAACTTCGGCTTTAAAGAAGAATCTGGAAGGAGCCCCAAGTTATAATGTTGATCTTTTAGGAGAACTGAGACCCCCATCTAGAGGAGGTGGCATTTCATTCACCAGAACAGATAAACCACCACCCATTCCATTATTGTAACCAGATACTAATTCAGTGATTCTTCTGCTTCACCTGAACCTGATGAAACGGGAAAAGAAGGCTGGTTGTCATCCACATACTGATGGCATTTTAGTTGAAATCTCCAAATTATTTCACCCATTAATTTTGTCTATGTGTTAAATAGCATTGGGGGGGGGATGAGAAATTTGTAGAACTCAACATGATAACATCCCAGGGTTGAGCAAAAATTCCCCATCATGGCTTTTTGGATACTCCCATCCATTTATAACCAGAATCATTTCAAGGCTGCCCTGCCCACATATAAGCTAGCAAACTCTTCATATCATGGGCAAAGGTATCAAAAGAGCCCAGGAGAATCTAAAAGGTTGCACTCCCTCTGTCTCTTTCCTGGCAAAAACTCCAAGACAAAAATCCAATTGAGAAGGAACTAAAAAATTAGTTTCATTCAAGAATGTCTGGGAGAAGGTCAATCCTTGAATGCAAAAACAAAAAGTTGGGTAGGAAAAGTCTTCTCGCAACTAATGGGGAAGTAGCTAGCTTATATCCCTCTACTCCAGGGGAGAAATCCAGCAGGTTCTGACAGGTTCTGGAGAACTGGTAGCAGAAATTTTGAGTAGTTCGGGGAACCGGTAGCGGAAATTTTGAGTAGTTCGGAGAACCGGCAAATACCACCTCTGGCTGGCCCCAGAGTGGGGTGGGAATGGAGATTTTGCAATATCCTTCCCCCAGGAGTGGGGAGGGAATGGGGATTTTGCTGTATCCTTCCCCAGGAGTGGGGAGGGAATGGGGATTTTGCAGTATCCTTCCCCTGGAGTGGGGTGGGAATGGAGATTTTGCAATATCCTTCCCCCAGGAGTGGGGAGGGAATGGGGATTTTGCAATATCCTTCCCCCAGGAGTGGGGAGGGAATGGGGATTTTGCAGTATCCTTCCCCTGGAGTGGGGTGGGAATGGAGATTTTGCAGTATCTTTCCCCTGCCACGCCCACCAAGCCACAACACGCCCACCAAGCCACGCCCACAGAACCGGTAGTAAAAAAAATTTGGATTTCACCACTGCTCTACTCCATACAACTAAAACCTATATGGTCTTGTCATGGAAAAGTAATTCTAGGCAGTTTGCTGGACTCCTGTATGTAAAAAGAACTTTGAAGACACACAGATTGCTATTAGCAAGGGCTCTGTGTTAAAAGGGGAATCAGTGAACAAAGCCAAGGATATATGTCTCCAGAATGAATAGCAAGAAAGATTCAGGAACAAAAAAATAATAATCAAGTCTTAAAAGTAACACTTTAAGAGAGGTGTGTGTGTTTGTGTGTATGTAAAGGAAAGTCTTGCAACCCTCCTTTCCCCTGTTCCTTTTAAACAGCTTTACCTTCAATCCTGAAGCAGTACTGCATGGAAATAATTACATAATAAGTTCCAAATGAAACATATACAATATCCAGATAGAAACCTCAAACATCAGGGGGACCAATTCCGGGCTGCAAAGACTTGTCGGTATCTAGAATTCTGCTGCCTATATCAGTAGCCCGCCCCACAAGGATGAACAATAGTAGAGATTATTGTGGAAGAGCGGGCTACTTGGGAAAAAAATGCAGGCCCCTCTGCTGCCTTCTTCCCCTTCTATTTGAGCCTTTCCCCAGCATTAGCATGGCAGAGTTGCCCGTGAAGCTGCAACTGTAATACAGGGCTGGGAGGAGATGGGAGGTGAAGGGAACAGATGCATGTTTTAGAGCAGGGGTCTCCAACCTTGGCAATTTTAAGACTTGTGGACTTCAACTCCCAGAGTTCCTCAGCCAGCTTTGCTGGCTGAGGAACTCTGGGAGTTGAAGTCCACAAGTCTTAAAGTTGCCAAAGTTGGAAACACCTGTTTTAGAGCCCTACACCCATCAGCAGAGTACAGCAGACAAATGAAAGAAGGCATTTTTCCTTCAAAGGAGTGGATGGTCCAAAAGAGGGGAAGGAAAGTAGAAGGAAAGTTCAACAAAACAATGCCCAACATTAAAAAGGTGCAAGAGCTCTACATGCTGGCCATTAATGGAAAAAGAAGACATCTCAGAAAGAGAGCAACTTAAGGCAGATCAGGTTTATGAAAGAAATGTTGAAGCATACTAGTAATGTTTAGAGAGCATGGCGTCCAACCTTTTGGCTTGCCTGGGCTGCATTAAGTGAAGAGGAATTGTATTGGGCTTTAGATAAAATATATAGTATAGTAAATGCATATAAATAATCAGTGGTGAAATCCAATTTTTTTTACTACCGGTTCTGTGGGTGTGGCTTGGTGGGTGTGGTGTGGCTTGGTGGGCATGGCTTGGTGGGCGTGGAAGGGGAAGGATACTGCAAAATCCCCATTCCCTCCCCACTCCTGGGGGAGGGATATTGCAAAATCTCCATTCCACCCCACTCTGGGGCCAGCCAGAGGTGGTATTTTCCAGTTCTCCGAACTACTCAAAATTTCCACTACCGATTCTCCAGAACCTGTCAGAACCTGCTGGATTTCACCCCTGTAAATAATAAACTTCCTTTATTTTTTTTACAATCTTGTTGATCACATTATTAGCTGTCCACGGCTGTATATAGGTAATTGTAATAGACCAATAGATAACGGTATAATAATTGTCAGAGTAATAGTAATTATAGTAACGATATAGAGATTGCAATAGAACAAAATATAGGAAGCATTCTCATATCACTTTTATATGTTTTTTTTTTACAAAATAAAACATCTTCCCAACCATTTATATTGCTAGGTTTGTGTTATCATACACCTCTGACCTTCCCCACTAGGACTGATCTCAGCCTATGATCTGCTACAACATAGACATTATTAATTTGTGCCCTTTTGTACATTCTCCAGTTTTGAATATATTTTAGGTAAGTGCCTAAAGAAATGGCAAACACTCACTATAAAAATATAATAATACCTGGCCTGCAAAAATGAAATGAAATAAGTCAATATAATAGTAAACCAGACGCAAGAGTCAAAAATGAGGCTACAAAGCCAAAAGCATTAAGCATTAAAAATAAAACAGTCTAAAGGCTCTAAAATAGGACACAGGTCATACTCAGAATGCCTGGAAAAAATAAAACATTCTTCAAAGTGGACTGAGAAGGCAATGTTTAGGTGCCAGGCTAGCCTCTTTGGGGAGGCCATTCTAAAGATGGGATGCTGTTCCTGAAAATGGTCGTCTTTTTACTGCCTTTTGCTTTGCTCAGGCAGAAGACGATCTTAACATCTGAGTAGATCCATGTGGGAACAAGCTTTCTTTCAGATGACCTAACCTTAAACCCTTTAGGGCATTTAAAGTTTAAACCAGCATTCTCAATAAAGTCTAGATGTGCTTTGCAAGCTATTTGCAGATGTCAAAATCCTGAAATAATATGACCATTAAAGCCTGGCCACACATGATTAGTTAATTGAAGTTTCTGACTGTATTCCATGCACAACACTAAATCAAGGGAAAGAGGATTGAAGGGAAAGTCTACTGCCAGAAGGCAATAATTATTTCTCCATTAGAGAAGCTTTTTCTAACACAGTGTTTCTCAATCTCCACTACTTTCATGTATGTGATTTTGAATTCCCAGAATTCCCAGCCAACGTGGATTCTTCTGGGATATCTTTTACATTGTTTAGTCTGCAACCTTTGGATTCCCTGGAGATCTTCCTTCAAATTCTGCTTAGTTTTTGCACCCACCAGTCCACCGTGAGAACCTAGCCTGTGAAGCAGAAATGAATGGAATCCATGTAGAGGTTCTTATCTGTACTTCTCTTCCATTCGCACAACTTCTTCATGATCATGGCCATGCCACAATTTTTATGGATTAGGTTGCAGTTCATGCCTGGAGCAACTGTTGTATAATGATTACCTGCAACACGTGGTTTACAAACTCAATTCTATATATCCAGTATAACTGCAATGTATTTCTTCAAAGGAAGGTCCTCTGTTTTTGCATATGAGCAGAGTATGAAACATCATGCTTAATGAGAAGAAATCAAGGAAGACTGCATGTCATATAAAGTTAAAAGGAAAAAAAACGAAGCAGTTGGATGAATACATTTTGAAACAGTGTTTGAGTAAGATGAATGGATTGGTCCTTGTAAGTCTTGATCAGAAGCCAGGAATAATCTGTTCAAAGCACAAGGATTCCTTTGATCTCACCTTCTTCCTCATTTTGTCACTCTGAACCACCATGGAATATAATCTTCATGGGGAAATGAAAATGTGCCTCAGAGGGCAGGAAGGAAAAAAGTGACCAGAGCCAGTGAAACAGAATCTGACAACAAACTTTATTGGGCAGAATGACACTAAGCTTCCTGGCCTGCCAGTGGAACGTTTGAAAATCTCCTCTTTTTTTCGCTCCTAATGAGCCTATTTATTCATTTATTTCATATGCCACATTAATGGATCAATGAAATCCCCAAAACAAAGTTCCTTGAGCTCAAAAGCCGGGAAGACTTGATTTTCAACAGATCTTTCCATGAAGCCGCATTGTGTGGCTTTAAAACTAATTTTAGAAATCGCCATTGTAACCAGAGCTCCAAATCTGGATCACTGCAACAGTTGATCTAGTCAGTCATGCACATCCCATCCAAATATATTATTACTGTATATCCTCAAGCAACATAACCCATAACAAACTGGAGATCTATCTGTAGAAATATTTATATATTTGACATTTGTTTATTGAAATCATAGAATTCTAGAATTATGATGAGCCCTGTAAGTTTGCTCTAAACCTCTGCTGGTTTCAGCAATACTACTATCTTGTATCTGTTACTACTTTTCAACTTTCTCTGGTGCAATGCTCTGATCCTAAGAAAAGACAGGCTGCCCACAGCTGATTTGAAGAGCTGTAGTGGCTCAGCAATTAAAGACACTGAGCTTGTCAGCTGGAGAGCTGACATCCTGGGTTTGAGACCCGAACTGCACACAATGGGGTGAGCTCCCATTACTTGTTCCAGCTCCTGCTCACCTAGCAGTTCGAAAGCATGCAAATGCAAGTAGATCAATAGGTAGCACTTCAGTGGCAAGATAATAGCCTTCCTTTGGCATATAGCCATGACCTCGGAAGTTGTCTTCAGACAATGCTGGGTCCCTCAACCAAGAAATGGAGATCAGCACCATGCCCTAAAGTCAGACATGACAGACAGGGAAAGCTTTACCTTTATCTTTAGACAGGGGTTACATTCATGTCTGCATATATTGCAAAACATTTCTTTTCTGAATGAACTTTACAGAATTGAACAAGTTTACAGCAGGCCACCAATGTTTCTTTAAAAAAATTATCTGTTCCAGATGTTAAATAACTACGTATACAATTAGAATGAATTAAACAAGATTTCTGGGGAACTGTCTGCAATGCAACAGGTATGGAGGAGCAGGAATATTTCACCACCCTTATTGGGTGTGAGGTTATACATACGGTAAGTTAAATTACCTATGACCAATATGAGGTCATACATATTGTAAGTTAAATTTATTTTAGTCTTTTTCCACAGACATCTCTTCTGACATTTAATTTCTCAGCAGCTCTGGGATCAGTTAACAGGAAAAGTCCATTCAGGAACAACTTTGTCAAATGCTCTAATCACCATTGTATTTCAGAGTTGAATACAGTACTCAGTGGATTTGCTTTCAGGTTACCAGGAAAATCCCCAAGACCTGGAATACATTCATAAGGTATTTAGCGTGGACCAACTTCCATCTGCCTCTGAGGGTTTCAGGTGACAACTAACCTCAGGTGAACTAAGATGATCTGTCTATAGCAAAGCATTAATAATCATGTCTTCCCTTTCAGATCACCACGCAAGTGCTCTAAGGTGAAGACTATATCTGGATTATGACTACTCAGAGAGCTCTAGTCCAGAGATGATGCCAAAACTGAGGACAGACCTCTGCTGTGCATCCAGATGGATGGTGCACAGATAGAGTATGCTTGCTCTTAGAACCCAGATGAACCCTTACATCCCATCACCTCATGGGCAGAGATCCTGATTCAAACCAAGCTTTCTTTGGGAACATTGTAACACCTTCCCAGAGGTGGGTTCCTACCGGTTCTATCAGGTTCTTTAGAACCGTTAGTAAACCAGTGATGACATCACGGAGCCGGTTCTGTTGGTGTCTCCGTGGGCGCCGCCATCTTGGATTTTTGCTTCTGTGCATGCGCAGAAGCTATTTGCTGCGGGGGCACGCACGCGCGCAAAGCACGCACGCAAAGCACGCACGCGCACCCAGCGCAACCCTGAGCAAACCAGCAGCAAAAGGATCCAGAACCCACCCCTGCACCTTCCCCATCTGATGTCATGCTGATTAGAAACCCAGGATGGCAGGTCTCTCACAGGTAGACATTGCAACCCTCACTCAATCAGATCTGCTCTCTAGAATGATGTGGTCTTATTGCACCCAGATTTAGCACTAAGTTTACCAAGGGAAGAACTATTTTATGAGATTTATTGTGAGATCTGATGACATCTTGAAGTATTTCTTTAATTCCTAACAGCCTTGCTGTCTTCAGTGCCTCATGAACAGAAAGTGAAAATAAAAATAATAAACACATGTGAATCTTTTCAGGAGCCTGTATTTATTTAGGATGAGAAATCATTATTTTGCTGAGGGGAAAATAATGAAGGGAAAATGAAATTGCAGAGACCAGAGATTCAAACCTTTTCAAATAGCTGTATAATGTTCATGTTAACTTCAATTTATCAATTGGATCATATCAAGATTTAAGTATAAAAATGATTCTGGGTTTCTGTTTTTGCACATACTTGCAAATGAGGAGAGCCATGTTTAGGGTATTTCCTCCCACCCTTCCCCACAACAGACTCAAATGAGGAAAAGAGTGAGACTGTGGTTACTGGCACATATCCTTCTATCATTTTCTTGTTATTCAGCTCCTCGTGTATGGTCCTGCCAGATTTAACTCTCTAATCAAACAGATTGTGTTTATGTATTGTGCTAAGCCATAGTTTGAATAAGCTACAAATGACAGGCTTCACACAAAATGTTAACCCATCAATTATGTATTACACAATCATAGATTCGAAAAATATAAGAGCTGAAAGGGATTTTAAGAAACCAACCCCTGCCTAGGATAGGAATTCACCATTGCTGTACAGTATCCCTGAGAGATGGCCACCCGCCTCTGTTTAAACACCTCCAGTGAAGGAAAGTCCACAGACTCCTGCCATAATCTTTTCTATTGCTCAACCTTGCTTGCCATTAGGATTTTTTTTTCCGGGTGTCTAAACAAAATTTACTTCCTTGTAATTTAAACTCATTGTTTTCCCTCCTGTCTTCTGGAACCATTCCAAACAATTCTACATGACGGTCTTTCAGATACTGAAGACAGGTATTGTGTCTTCATTCAATATTCTTTTTGCCAAGTTAAACACATCCAATGCCTCTGAATGTTCCTCATATATATTATTTTTGTCTCGTTCCCTTTATTACCTTGTTTTTTTTTTCTGGACATGCTCCAGTCTGTCAATATCCTTCCTAAAATATAGTATCCATAACTGGATGCAATATTTATGTACATTCTAACCAACACAAAACAGAGAAAATGACTTTTTTGATCTTGACCCTACGTTTTTTTTTTATAGCTGCATTACACTATTGTGAACGATTGTTGACATCCATATTCTTTTCTCATTTTCTGCTTCCTATCATCCCATTCTCATGCATCCAATCTTTCCTATCCAAATGTAAGAGTTTGTATTTATCCCTGTTCAAATTCATCATGATGGCTTCCACCCATTGTTCCCATTTTTCAAGATCCTCCTGAATCTTTACACTGTCCTTAACGTGTTTGTTATCCTGTCTGTCTTTGTGATTCCTGTAAATGTAACAATAATCTTTCCAAGCCCTAATCTAAGTCCTTTATAAATTTGTTGTACATGCAGCCTGACATAAAGCTATTGACATATGGTTTTGAGGTACAGTTGTTCAACCACTCTGTATTCACTTAATCTTGAATGATATTTTTGCCATCTTCCATACTAGGATATCATGAACCTTTTGCTGAAGGCAAGATATACTATATCCATTATATTTCCATCTCCAAGATAATCACTTCATCTAATTGGGGTGGCTATTCTCTCCTTTCAGGAAGGGATGGCTGCATTTACTCAACAGACTGCTTTAACATCAAACAAGGCACATAATGCTTTGGTCATTGTGAGAATTAGAACACAAGGTTTTATATTGGGTAGGGAGATTATCCCCCCAGAAATGCCCAATTTGTAGCCCTGAAATGTATATTGTTACCTCCCAATCTTCTAGAATTGCAATGACTTCTAGAATTCTTCCCAAACGCTAAATTTTCATGAGACAGATGTTGGAAATTATTAAATACATAAAATGCGTAATGTAGTGATTAAGGCAGTGGATTGGGACCAGAGATTTAGAATTCAGGTCTCCACTCTGGCATGTGGGGAAGCAAAGAAAATGTTTTTGAAACACCTTACAATAAGTGTATTATATAAGTGAAAGTCTTCCATTCAATTATGACTTTGAAATATTTTTTTTCTGTGTGGTTTGTTTCTTTATCATTACATTATAATGAGGAAAAACTGTAAATCCAATTAAAGAATTAATTGGCTGTTTGTCTCGGCACAAATTTCAGTTTTTTTTCTTCATTTCTATTTGCTTTTGTTTACTGATGAGAAACTGCAGAGAAGCAGTTGCAGTTGTCTGATTGAAGTCCTGCTAGCAATACAGAATAGTTAAAAGATACAACTCTTTTAACTATTCTACAATGGAAGGAGCTGAACATTTATGGAAAATCATGGAAACACAAGGTTTTCTGTAAAATTCAGAAATGAACATTAGAAAATAAAAGATTTCCAATGTTTTAATTCCATTTCAGAATCTGAAATCAAGGGAGAATGTAAATGAAGAAAATTCTAAGGCACTATCAGTAGCTGGGATCTACAATATATAATTTAATAAAACAGCTATTATACAATCAAAAAGCACCTGGTCTTTCTTTCTTTCTTTCTTTCTTTCTTTCTTCCTTCCTTCCTTCCTTCCTTCCTTCCTTCCTTCCTTCCTTCCTTCCTTCCTTCCTTCCTTCCTTCCTTCCTTCCTTCCTTGTTCCTTTTTTTTTTTGGCTCAATGATGTACATACTGAAAGTGTTTGTTACCATGATCAAGGCATAAGTATTGATAATCACATGGGTATCTTTTAGAACAATGTCTGGATTTAAGTATAGTAATACATGCAAAGACATGTGCACATAGCTGTTAATTAATCTGAATACTTAGTTGGTAGTTGCTGTTTTCCTAATTGTTGTGTCTTCTCAGCCAGCGTGGAGAACCTGCAGTCCCCCAGAGATTGCTGAACTATGCTTCCCAATAGACCAGTGGTTCTCAACCTTTCTAGGCACACCTGGGGAATGAGCAGGGATGAAATGCTCCTGGTTCGCTCGTACCTGTCGGTCACCGTAGAGCCGGTCACCAAGGTAGCGCGAGGCGCCGCCCACCCACCCGGATGCCACCATTTGGGTTCTTTTACCCTCTGCGCATGCGCAAAGCATTCTGCGCATGCGCAGAGGGTAGAAGAACCCAAATGGCGGCGTCCGGGCTACCAGCTGACGGCGACCCGCAGGCACGGCCGAACCGGGACCTTTTTACCCCTGCAGTGACGGTGGCACCAAGATGGCGGGCTAACGCGTGCGGCGACCCCTGTGAAATGGTCGTTCGACCCCCAAAGGGGTCGCGACCCACAGGTTGAGAACCGCTGCAATAGACCTAGTCATCATGGCTAATAATGAAGCTGGAGGGCCACAAATTCTCCACCCTTCCTCACAATCTTCCGTGATAATATGTAAGTAACTTGAACTGATTGTTATGCAATCTTGAACTGATTGTTGTACTGATCTGTTTGGCTAAATATGTACGTTCCAATCAGATTTCATCAGACATTTTCCATTGTAACAGAAAGTTTACCACTAATGACTTTATCGTAAACAATTTATGTATACTGCTTGATTTGGGGCACTTACACAGAAGGATTGTGTATTGGTTTGAAAATGCAGCTTTGGGCATCTGCACTCTTAGGGAGCTTAGATTATTTATTTCCCATTCAACTGTGATGTAGTAGATTCTTTATTTCCCATTCAACTGTAAGGAGCCGAGGTGGCGCAGTGGTTAGAGTGCAGCACTGCAGGCTACTTCAGCTGACTGCTAGCTGCAGTTCAGCGGTTCAAATCTCACCGGCTCCAAGGTTGACTCAGCCTTCCATCCTTCGGAGGTGGGTAAAATGAGGACCCAGATTGTTGGGGGCAATATGCTGACTCTGTGAACCGCTTAGAGAGGGCTGTAAAGCACTATGAAGCGGTATATAAGTCTAAGTGCTATTGCTATTGCTAGTTGAAACCACTGTAAATTTGGTAGTTATTTATATTGTGAGCCTCAGATTTTTTTTTTTAGATTGTTTTTATTTGTTTTTTCAAAAAGCCACGGCTGTTTCTCTACTGGAGGGAATTCTTTTTCACCCATCTTTCTGGCTCCTGAGTAATTCTGGAAGAAAAATATCAGACTGGAGCCTTGAAGTTCCTTTTCCATAGGCCTGCTAGGATGAAACTGACCATACTTTTGTCAATTTCTCTGTTATCTACAGCATCCTGAAAAGTGTCGGCCTATCCCTCTTTTTCCCCTTCCCTTCCTTGTAACTGTTTGAATACACTCTTTTAGTCAAGCCTTAATGTTCCCTTTTTATACCGATTCTCCTTCCTGATCAAAGAATTGCTGAATTTATTTTTCCGAAGGCTTGCACAAGACTAGCTTTGGATGGCAGCAAAGAAATGCAGAGAACATCTCTGGAGATTCTCAGTCATCCAGGTCATGGTTGTCCCAAAGGTGCTTTTTCAAAAGGCAAACAACACGGTCCTTTCAGCAGTTCCACACCCGTTTGCACTATTCAGATGCCTCTGATGGCACAGATAAACTTCCAAGCATCCTCAATGACTCTCAGAGAGAGTGCTAACAACCAGATAACTGCAAGGAATATAAATCCTTCCATTCTCCACCATTCAGTCAGAACTGAAGAAGCTTCTTGGATGAGAAGCGAAACGTCTCCAAGCAAAAACAAATAAAGTCCAGTTGCCTTTTGAAAAAGCACCTTTGGGAGATACAGAAAATGTTTTGCACAGTAACATCATCATCCACATTTTTGCAGGCCAGATATGGTAGCCTTAGTTTAATTTGAATGATTAAGTGATTAATCCAAAATCTTGAAAGAGAACAATTGAAGATGTGTTGGGTGCCATAGACTTTCCTCTGGCTTTCCTTCAATGTCACATTAGGAAACCCTGGTGCTGTACCATAAATGATAGTCCATAAACCAGAATGTTTGGAGAAGAAGATGTGGTAGGGTAGAGGTGCAAAGAGAAATAGTGCAATATCCTGATAGTAATGAGGATGGATATGCTGTTCCCACTAAGATTCTGAACAGGAAAGATGCTAGTCCAAGTGAATCTGACTGACGTCCACTCTCTCACCTCCCCATTTTAAAAAAAAGTCTGTGTTGAGAGCAGAACTCATTCTGTGGGATTGAGTTTCTTTAAGAAATTTAGGAGGTGGCTGAAAGGTGTCATTTATGCCCGGCATACATAGAGGAGTATCAGCCTCTGGTGTTTCTCCAACCGTCAAGTTAAATAGTTGATCCATGTTAAACAGTGGTTTCAGGTAATGCTAGTTCTCAGCAGATCCTTGAGGAAATGAGCAAATGAATCAAGAGATATTTTTCCATGCAACAATATAAGTTATATAGTTGCTGTGATCATGTTAAATTTATGGGTGCTGGTGTTTTTATTTATCTACTTCTGTTTTTTAAATTGCTATAATCCTGTTTACACAAGATAAATTAATTAATATTCCTGTACAAGTCTGATTGTAAGATAAATACATCTGGCTTTTTCAGTGTATAAAGATAGACAGAACTTGAGCCACCTCATATGTCTATGAATGTAGATCAGCCCTCCTCTTATCCCCAGTTCCAATCCAGCCAATTTCAGCCAAATTTCAAATATCTATTCCTAATACTCAAAGTAAAACTAACAGATGTTTCCCACTTTACTTATATTTAGGCAGGACAGCTCCTAGATCTGCCAATAGAAAACCTTTCTCTACCTCCAGACCTCAAATCTTCAAATGCCTAAAAATATCCCTAAAACTTCCATACTGATTTTTTTCACCCTATTCATTCAGATTGACAAGGGTTTTTTTTAAATATAATCTGTATTATTAGCTCTGCTGGCTAAAGCCAAAGATACTTGGGGTTTAATGACACCTGGATAAGTAGATGTTAATGTTAGCATCAGTGAAAGAAGACCAGTGCTGGCTGAAGTTTCTCCAGTGCAATACTTTTATTCCCCCTGCCCACCTCAATTCTCAGTCTACAATGTGTCCTCTCTCTCTCTCTCTCTCTCTCTCTCTCTCTCTCTCTCTCTCTCTCTCTCTCTCTCTCT
>QLTV01003900.1:935332-971508 GCA_003457575.1 Thermophis baileyi | reverse complement strand
TTTCTTTCTTTCTTTCTTTCTTTCTTTCTTTCTTTCTTTCTTTCTTTCATTTGTTTTCTCCGCAACAGAAGAAAGAAAAAAAATAGAAGATAAATAAATACAAAACCCAGATCTGTGAAGCGTATTTTTAGGGGATCATATCCTATCAGTCATTGATGGAGCATAAAACTTTGCCAGCCATAATCAAATTTTAGTGATAGCCACCTGTAGGATGTTGAAGAGTCTATAAAGAGTCTTGAAGTAGTAATTTAAAACCTGCTCAAGCAAGAAGAATGACATTTGGTATATGCCTATGCAAATCAAGCTTTTTAACCATTCTTAAGTCAACATAATATGCATAGTCAATTCAATTTTTACAAAAATCAATGTGATCTGATTAACTTAAACCAGGTCAGTTTGATTCAAATCTACAGTATTTTGGGACTTTAAATAATCACCTGTGCATGCTTCAGAGATGTTCACATCAATGTGGTTTGAATCAATTCAGAGGAATCTGACTATCTGATAATTCAAATTAAATCATCGTTTCAGTTTAGAAATTTGATTGTGGTCTAGTCCTGGGGATGTTGAAAAGCTGTGCAAACTTAAAAAGGTTTCAGTAAACGCAACCAGAAAATCCATAACTTGTTTCAAAAAGAACTCCCATCATTTAGGAAGTAAAGCTTCTTTACCTATATTGCATACTACTATAGGTTTGATTGGAGCCCACATGCCATCCTTTTCAATCAACACCTGGGTCTATTGACCCACTTCCAAAGTTCAAGCTACCTGCTGGTGGGTTGTGACCTACCACTTGGGAATTCCCTGCATGACTGCCTTATAACCATGAAACAGTTTTTGTCTCCAGTTGATCTGTACTTCTAATGGCTCCCAGGTGCACTGGCCAGTGCTTGTCCAAAACAGGTGGACTTCTATATTTAAAAGCCAAGCTTTGAAAAGAACCTGACACTGCCTTAGGTAGAGTTTTAGCAGACTCCAATCACAACCCTTCAAAATGACACACACCTGCATGGAGTGTCATGGTACATTTATAAAAGTCACTGTCACAGACAAATTAACTCAGTCTCTCTCTCTCCATCTCCCTCCCCCTTCTCTCTCTCTCTCTCTCTCTCTCTCTCTCTCTCTCTCTCTCTCTCAGGGATTGAAGATCTCTTCAATAGACCTACAATAAGAAATTAAGGAGCAAGATGTCTACAACCATACCAATGCAAAGCATGGATACAGAAAGATAAATATATGTAGGGTTTATTCTGTTCTTAAACTGGGTAGACTTAATAGATTTTCCCTCTGTTGACAATTCCAATGAACTATACACGGTTTAATTTGTCATTGGTTAATAGAGATAATGAACTTTTTAAAAAAAAAAACACCAAAAAGATGCTATTCATTATAAAACTGATTCAAATAATCAAATGACATTGTTGATTATTGCAAATATTATAATATGATAATATATCCTTTCTGAATGAATTGCATATAATTAAAGAACATTCTTTTGAAAAAGAAAGTTCATGTCTTTCTGCTTTTCAGTATAAGCAATGTCGATATCCATATATCTATGGCAGTAAATATCAACTTAGAAGAGGCATTCTCTCTTACATTAGGGTAAATCTTCTAAGATTGTATCTGTCATCTTCAATTTTTCTAAACAGTTACATTAAAAATAAATTGTAAATCACTGCCCCCCAGTCAATCAATGGTGCTTTTTCAATAAAGTGACATGATTTGAATTGATTAATGCAAAATGTTTGACTGATGCAGGGTGGTAACAGTAATTTAGTACTTTTATTAACAATCTCTTTAAACATTTGCTCATGTGCCAGAGCATATAAACATGAATGAAACACTTGGCGTACAACAATTACAGCTGTTGGTATGTTGTGCTCCAAAATAGAATATCCTGTGATAACGATATAACTAATAAATGAAGTATTTTGGTAAGTGCAATTCAGTCTCCTTTGAGTCACTGCTGACTCCTGGTACTTCTTGAATAATCCTTGTAGTTCTCTTAGCATATATGCAGGTGATTACCATGACCATTGTCTTCTTTGGGAAATTCTTCTTCCCAATCTACCTGACATTCCCCCCCACTGACAGATAATGAGATGTTCCAGAAAAAGTCATAAACTGGATATGAGGCAACACTCCTCCTATCTACTATAATGGGGTAAACATGAACAATGGAGACCCCCTTCTATAATTTTCTAGTCTGCAATGATTTATGCAGTTGGTTCTCGTACTGCACTAGCACATTTAATCATTTTATCAGAAAAGTTTATCTTTCCTTCAAATCAAGGCATAGCAAATGGCAGTGGGGAGGAGGGAAGTAAGGATACTGTATTCTATCAGGAGGAAAAAAATAAAACACCTTGAACATATCATGTTGGGCAGAAATTATTTGCAAATTTTCAAATGCTTTCTTCATAATCCTAACAGTTATATCTTCTTTAAAAAAGGTGAAAAAGGACCACTGTAGTCAATGGAATCAAAATTCAAGAACCCACTACAAAATCAATTTGGAAAGACAAACGACGCTGAGCCCATCTTCCTTATTCACTACCATCTGTTTCCAAAATATTTAAAAAAGAACGTTCTGGCTACTTCTAATCAATATAACATGCAAAATTCTCTAATTAAAGAAATGAAACCAACGTTGAATTTACTATGAAGGCATTCTAGAAATAAGAATAGCCAAGATGTGATATTTATATCAAATTGTCTCTCTTGTCATTATGGTTTTAACTGCTGAAGATTTGAAGACTAATCTGGACTGAGACCATCAAGTAGGTTGGAGGTAGGCTAATCCTTCTTCCAATATCCTCTTTCCAAGAAACTATGTGGATCTGTTCGCACATTAGAAGTTGGATGGAAGGACATAAATTCTACAGAAGATCTGTTATCCCAATAATCAAAGACAGTACAATATCTGGGTCTTATTACTTTCCCCAAATTGTGCCTCCTGTATATTGTTCCAGTGTTTGTTGATTTTCATTTGTGGTCTCAGCAGACAATTGCTTGGGATTGATTTGGTATGTACACTGGATTAAACGCTATGTTTGCTGCTAAAACAAAAGTGTAATCCTTTTGGGACATGCTTAAAGATCACCCTTCATCATAACAAAACAGTTGCATAATACACCAACAGTAGCAATGGTTACAGAATGAGAATCCCACCTCCCAATCTCTGGGTGAAGAAACATGACAATGCCAGGGATTCTTAGAATTTTAGCACCTCATATCCCAGCATGGGCCTTGACAGTCAAGGAAATCCAAGGATGCCTACAGACGTCTTGTTCTTCCCTTGCTGTTCCTCAGTCAAATCCCTTTCTCTTTACTGATCCCCTTAGAAAGAGTTTGCACACTTGTGCTGGTGAAATGCAAAATCCCGGTGCTGAATCTTGGAACTTGAGAGCAATTGCAGACACTGAAATAGCACTGGACTGTGCACCCTGCAGGGGGAGTGAGAGAATGGGAAAACATGCCCAGTTTAGTAATCCATTAACAAAGTTATCTTTGTTTGTCAGCCTAATTAAAACATAGTTCATAGCTATTGTATATTTCTTAACATTCACTTTTAAGAGGCAATGGCTTATGTTTCGGAGACTGCCGGGAATAATCACTCTTTCAAAACATGGCAAGTCAATATCAAACAAAAGAATAAAGCCAATGTTTTACTATGTTTCAGGAGAAACAACAGAACCATAGAAAAGGCATCAGCAAAATCTTTTGAGAAGATATCCTTATGTATTTGGCCTGGTTTTAATGAAATTCAATTAGTTTCCTTGGAAATATTTCAGCCAAAATCCCCAGCAAAGGCTCTCAGGGTTTCTTTCTCTGTGAGCTTGGCCCCAAGGCTTCTGTATAACAGGGATAATACAAATTCTTCAACCAAATCAAGGTAGAGTTTCTCAAAGTGTGTGAAGATGGGTACTGGGGATGTTCTTCCTGAATAAGCTGCCAAGAATTCACACCGTCTCTCAATTTGTATAGCTGAGAATTCCTGGTGTCAATTGGCAATTCTTCACAGATAAGCTCTGCTCACCAAATACTTTTTCTACATTTTGTTTTTCTTTATGGACATTCCCAAGACATTTTCACCTTTTCCTCATTCATTATCATCCTCCTTTACTTTTTCCTAGGAATTAAACTTATTGGGGTATAAGAAGGAGGGGAAGAACAGCACAATCAGACTGCTGAAGTCTCTGCTTAATATTACCTTCCTTCCCAGGAATTTAGGAATATTTCTGTTCTCTTTGCTTGCCCAGCAGTGTCTAAATATTTATTTTAAGGTTGTCTCTCTGAGTTTCTACATAGAACTCTGTTGGTAGCAAACAGGATTAAATTGCCTTTGCTACAATGAGAAAGTTGTAGCAAAAGTTATGTTGGAGAGGACTTTCTTCTTTTCTTTTTCTTTTTTTAACTTGAGCATGGTCACAATTGATAATACTTGAGGATCATGGGAGAAAGGATGAATGCATAACCATTTACCAGGGCAAATTGCTCTAGACACCATGTTCTTTTAGCTAGTTTCAGACACAAATGGGACAAAATTTCTCCTGTCCTAGGAGAAGTAGTTTAGCCAGGTGCAGTTTTATAGCTTTTGGATGACATTCAAAGGCATAATTCATCAGCTTCTGAGAAATGGCATGACAGAGTCACATCAGGAAATCTCCCTGCAAAAGATGGGCTCAGAAATGAGTCAGCAGTGCCACCATCCAGAGTGGAAGTCAGCACACACTACAAGTTTGTGTTTAATTGCCTAATGCAAATGAAGAAGAGGTGGGTTGGGGAAGTTGAAATAGGACAAGCAGAAATCTTTATTCTAAGTCTCATCATGTCCACACCTGGAACTTCCTTTCTGATTATTTGATTATGATCCTTTAAATAAAGATCATTATGCGTCTCTACTTTGCAGGTTTCTTCTGGACTGGTACTGTCTTCAAAGATAGGCAAGGGACAATGGGAGCAGTTGCCACGAGTCAAGTTCCACACTAGAAGGGTCCATCCAAACTGTAAGGTAGACTTTGAAATGATGGGCCAATACTTTTTGTTCAAAAGTTAGTTAAAACATAATGGAAATTGAAGTCTCCAAGTCTTAAAATTGCTATGGTTGGAGAGCCCTGGTATAAATGATTCATTAACCTTCCTTGCTCTCGAATTTCTACTTGACCATTTATTTACCTGCTCATTTTTCTACATTATCCTTTGAAAAATTATTGTTTGCTTGGAACAGCACTGAATCGGCACATTTGCAATAATTATGGTTCTCTTTCAGCATTTATTGGAAGCCAGCATAGTATGAACTGTGTCATTTTTTTTGCTTTGCCCATTTTACCTTTTGATTTTTAAAATGTGTGTTTTATTGTAGTATAGTTCCACCTGAAACCACAGTGTTACACTACCTCTCTCACTCAGCAGTACTGGTGTAAAACTATCACCATGTGCGCACTGTACAAACGGGTTGATGAAATTTTACCACGGACAAAAATATCCCAGATACAACAGTATCCATTGCAAGTTAGCATGTTAAAAATAGAATTTATGAGAATAACTTTGCAGTCGCTGTGAATGATCGTATTGCAAGATGGGATTCAAGGTCAGTGAAATAAAGTTTTGTGTATCATCTTCTCCCTACCTGTTGTAAAGCTTGGAAAGTTGAAAACACAGTTTTCACCTTTCCCCAACGTTATTTGGTTATAAGCCACCTGGAGTTGCCTCTATGCATGATGGGCAGCATCATAAATAAGCAAACAAACAAACAAATAAAGCAACACAACTTGAAACATATCTCATTTATTTCTGCAACTTTCTTATCAAATCATCACAACCAGATTTGTGTTTTACTTGCAAATAATTGGCACACATAGTGTTGCAAGTGAATCTGTAATGTATGGACTTTTTCAGGTTTTATCAGATATTTCCTACTTTCTTGGTCAAATGGGTTATAATACAGCACGGTGGGTTATAATTTACTTTTGATAAACACTATATTTTGTGCATATTTTGATTCTTTCTGTACTGAGTTTAAGTGGATTAAGCTGAAATGCAGAGCAATAGCCGTGAATGTAATTGTCTGTTTTTAGAAGTGCCCACCTTGCCCCTCTATTTCATCAAATTCTGGATTAATCACAGAGGAAAGAGAGGAAAGTTAGCCTTATGATGAAGGCATTATAAAAACAAAAGCCTGGTGACAAAATGAGGACACGTATGTCAATGCTATTTGCTTCACCTCCAACCCTCCATGTTCCACCTGCACCTTATCAGATACAGGTAGTCCTCGACTTACAACCACATTTGAGCCCAACATTTCTATTGTTAAGCGACATCATTGTTAAGTGAGTTTTGCCCCATTTTATGACCTTTCTTGCCACAATTGTCAAGTGAATTGCTGCTGTTCTTTAAGTTAGTAACAAGGTTGTTAAGTGAATCTGGCTTCCCGATTGACTTTGCTTGTTAGAAGGTCACAAAAGGTGGATCACATGACTCCAGAACACTTTAACCATCATAAATACATGCCAGTTACCAAGTGTCTGAATTTTGATCACGCTGACCATAGAGATGCTGCAACAGTCGTAAGTGTGAAAAAAAGATCATAAGTCACTTTTTTCATTGCCGTTGTAACTTTGAACAATCACGACACTAATGGTTGTAAGTCAAGGACTACCTGTACTAACTTTGTTATTGCTCTGAGCTTATAGATCCATGCAGATCTTCATGTTAAATGGGTGAAGATCTTTGCAAGCATTCACATTCTCCCCTAACGCACTGGAATATTGTGTGGAGGCAAAGGCCAACATAAATCTAACAGGTTCTGCACAATCGGAGTATACAGGCATCAATGCCTATACAAGCTTCTATCTGCTTTTCAGTTTTACTGTTCTTGTGAAGGTGAATGGATAGCAAAGGGGGGGGGAGAGAGAGAAAGAGAGCAGGAGGGAAGGAAGAAGAGGTATGTAAAAACATGGGATTAAACTTAGTTTTGTTTTCAATGATGTCATCACATCCCAAACGTATTAGGAACATTTGTGCAATTAGTCCAAGAAGCACTGACATCACTCTGTCTGTTGGACCTCAGTGATATCTTTAGACAGCCAGATCTCGCATTGTGATATCATTGGGTTCAGTGTGTGCTGGCTTATAAATCCCTTGACTGAGATCATCCCATCAAAAAGAACCAAATACAAAGAATAACACTGAAGAAACAGTATCAGAGATAACAGTGGCATTGGAAAAGTTGGAAAAAGTGATGAACATTTACAATAATCAAAATGATTTTTTTTCCAGGAAATCTCAGACAACCTGGAAAAATATTTGTTGAAATCTAAAATGCATTGGGGCTATGGAACTTTTTTGTGCAATTGTCTAATATTTATAACCCCGTTTTTTTTATTTGAAAATATAATTCATAATAAAAAGTAGAACAAATATGATATTCTAAACACAGGCTATGGTCATATATCTGATTATTTAATCATGTTGGAAAGTACTACAAAATAAACAGCATTTCTCACAGCCTTTCATCTTACTGTCTGACAAGCATCTTTGACTCTTTACACAAGTTTTGTCACTTTTCTTTTTTCACCACTTTTGGCAACCATCTTGATCTGTAGTATATACTGAACATCTTGAAGAAATCTGCTTTGAATACTATAAAATTAAAACTGGGAAATGAATTCCTCATATGGAACTTTCAAACTCTTCTTGAAAGTTATCCATTCCAGATTTTGTTTGTTTTATATAGCTGTCCATCTTGAATCAAACTCTGGGTAGCTCACAACCGAAAAGTAAAACAGTATCTATCTTACAATAATAATAATAATAATAATAAAACATTAAAACCAAAAAAACCTGACACTATAGCTAAAAGTTTGCATGCACTCCATAAGACATTCATCCCAAGAATGTTACCTTATCCTACAGTTTGAGGGGAGGGGGAAGCCAGGTCTTGAATGCTTTTTGGAAGGTTAAAAGGACAGGGATCTACCGAACCTCAGGGGGAAGTGTATTCCATAGAGCAGAGGCTGTCGCAAAAAAAAAGGTATGCTTCCTAGGTCCTATAATATGGCAACATTTAAGGGATGAGACTCTTTAAGGGAAGAGGCTCTTCAAGGGATGAGACCAGGGGTGAAATCCAGCAGGTTCTGACAGGTTCTGGAGAACCGGTAGCGGAAATTTTAAGTTGTTCAGAGAACCAGCAAATACCACCTCTGGCTGGCCCTAGAGTGGAGTGGGAATGGGGATTTTGCAATATCCTTCCCCCAGGAGTGGGGTGGGAATGGGGATTTTGCAGTATCCTTCCCCTGGAGTGGGGTGGGAATGGAGATTTTGCAGTATCCTTCCCCTGCCACGCCCACCAAGCCACGCCCATCAAGCCACGCCACGCCCACCAAGCCACGCCCACAGAACCGGTGGTAACAAAAAATGGATTTCACCACTGGATGAGACTTTAAGGGAAGAGACTCTTTGAGGGAAGAGACTAGGAGCATGTTCAGTCTTTCCGATCTGGTAAGGTTAGCAATTGTCCTTAGGGAGAGGCAATTCCACAAATAACCTGATCCCTGGTTATATAGAGGGCATTACAAGTAATAACCAGCACTTTGAATAGAAGGAAACTGGGAGCCAGTGCACTTTATACATATCATGTGGGCAAAACTAGGAGTATCCATCACTGTGTGTATCATCACATTCTGGACTAGTTGTAACTTTCAGGTGATCTTCTAAGGCAGCTCCGTGTAGAGCGCATTGCAGTAATCCAAATGAAAGGTAGCCATGGTATAAATGACCATGAGCAAAGCCTCCCTTGCTCATATACCATGTTTATATTACAGCAGTGAACCCTTGAGAGCATCTGGAAGCTTCAAGTAGTGCAAACTTAGGGAGATCAGGAGCTTAACTAATGCATGGTACCAAGATTGTGATGAATAGATATTGGAAGAGCCACATCATTTGTTTTGAAGTTTAACTTAAGAGATTAGTTTTAACCTTTAGAATTAGCCAGCTAAACCAGTGGTGGGTTTCACTTACCTTTGCTACCGGTTCGGGAATGGGAGCGCGCTTTGCGCATGCGCAATGCTTCTGCGCATGTGCAGAACCTTCTGCGCATGCGCAGAGCATTTTTGATGACGTCTTGGCGGGTGGGCGGAGCCTCCCACCACCGCCGCTACCAGTTCACCCGATCCGGGGTGAACCGGTAGCAACCCACCACTGAGCTAAACGTCTCATGAATGATTGACCTTTACAGTGACCAGGATGTTGAGAAAAGACAGCTTTGAGGATTCTGCTCCTCACAGAAGACCACTTGCCAAGATCATCCTTGTTGCTCCCTCATTCTTGATGCTCTCTTTTCCCTACATTTCTCCCATATCTTCCAAAATGTCAAAAGTGGAACTAATCCAGAAATTTCATATATAAATAGATATCAGTGACACCTGGGAAAGTCTTGGAAGAACTCAAACTTTCATAGTCCTTGTCAAAAGGTAGAAGGTATGTGATGTGTTGTTCGCCACTACATTCTGCTGATTTTTCATATATTTTATGTTTCCATGCAAATACCACACAAACTCTCTGTACTAACTCTGTGCTAATTTCTGCTGTTAAGAAGCTGGCAATAGATTTTTTTTTCTTTGTTTTAGTATCTTGCGCAAAGGAAAATACTATAGCCAAATTTAAGCAAGCACCATTTAAATTATTAAAAATCCTTCCCACTAAAATCTAATGTACCAGGTAACATGGGACATAAAACATCTTTCCATGAGTATGGCCAGTAATAAATAATTTGCTCCCTTACAGGAGCTGGAATGCATAAAACTTCTGATTATTTTATTATTTTTTGCTAAAGCCTTGATAATTTATATTTTTTCGGCAAAAGGTATCACCAGGTAGCTCTGTTACATGTGGACTATGGTATAAAATGTTTTAATTAGGGCTGACCATTTTTTACAACAATACAGGATTGTAAGAGATAAGAAAGAAAATAGAAATTATGGGATTTTTCTATTCTCCGGTGGGCAAACACTTAAATCATAATAGCACCCATACCAGTGGTGAAATCCAATTTTTTTTACTACCGGTTCTGTGGGCGTGGCTTGGTGGGCATGGTGTGGCTTGGTGAGCGTGGCTTGGTGGGCGTGGCAGAGGAAGGATACTGCAAAATCTCCATTCCCACCCCATTCCAGGGGAAGGATACTGCAAAATCCCCATTCCCTCCCCACTCCTGGGGGAAGGATATTGCAAAATCTCCATTCCCACCCCACTCTGGGGCCAGCCAGAGGTGGTAGTTGCCGGTTCTCCAAACTACTCAAAATTTTCACTACAGGTTCTCTGAACTACTCAAAATTTTCACTACCGGTTCTCCAGAACCTGTCAGAACCTGCTGGATTTCACCCCTGACCCATACCCAAGGAACTGTAGATAGAGTCATCCTTCAGTTCAAGGAGCAGAATTTTATTCTTGATTTCTGCATCTAAAAAGTGTGGCTACCCATATAGCTTTCCCATTCTGATCCAAAGGTGTAGATTTAACGTTAAGTTGATAGCACTATCAAACATTTCTGGAGGGTTCTGCATCCTGGCTACTATCTATAGGAGGTTTTGGTATTGATGGATAACTATACATAGTTTCTCATAAACAAATGCCATGTTTTTCCATGTTGCTCAAGGACATCCCTGTAACTTCATTGGAAAGACTATATAAAAACCCCCCATCAAATAAATTCAATGTAAATAAGGGCAAAATTACACCCAGCTATAAATTCTTAATCCCCCTGAAGAGTTTGAAACTGATAAAATACCCTTTAAGTAGATCATGTGGATTATGATTGATGCCTATGCAATGCTATATTCTGGAATGTAAGCTCATGCAAGATATGATAATGGTTCCTAGTTTAGGAGGTATCGTAAAAAATATGTCAGATTTATGGAGAAGAGAATTATTAGCTATCAGTTAACATGAAATGTATCTAGACCATAAGGCTTGCAACAGAAATTAAGATTTGGTGGCAACATCTATTGGGCGAGTGTTGTTGCCTTTGTGCTTTGGCTATCAACTAGTTAATTCTCAAAAGTGCTAAGAGAGTATTTTGTATATTTTATCCTATTTCATTCTGCCATATGTTACCAATTATCTTCCTCCCAGGGAACATGGACTTCATTTCTTTTCCTACAGTTCCTTCACTACTGTAAGACTTAGAAGGATGCATTATAGAAATAGAACTATCCATACGCACCATCAAAAATACCAGGTTCCAGGACAGCACATATATCTTTGAAAGAAAGAATGAATGTTCATTGTGTCTGAGATGCTTGATTGAAATATGGGGTGATCCCAAGCTCTCTACGCTAGAACCTGACTAGGAAAAATTGCTACTGATGCCTACAACAATACCCTTGGTATTTTAAAGCTCTTTTGCACACTTTATAACTCAGAAAGAACATTGCGTCGACCTTCCTTACTCCTTGTCACAAACTATAAAGCAATGACTAGTGCACAGTGGAACTTATTCAGACTTACTACATTTCAGCCGTGGGTTGCTCCCGGTTTGGCCTGGTTCTGCGAACCGGTAGCAGCAGCGGCAGGAGGCTCTGCCCACCCTCCCGGGACACTCCACCCACCCTCCTGGGATGCTCCGCCCACCCACCCGGGACGCTTCTGCACATGCGCAGAAGCGTAATGCGCGCGAGCGCACGCGCGAACCAGTAGCGACGGGATTTAGAACCCACTACTGCTACATTTGTATCTGATCTCTGTGATCAATGGCAAATACACATACTAGAGCTTATCCTTATAACCGATTGCAGAAAATATTCATTGCCTTTGGGTTTCTTCCTGAACTGACAGTAGGGAAACCACTCGAGTGCATAGAATAATACAACTGATATTGTACACACAATAGACACACAATTGTATCTATTGTGTATACACACAATAGATACAAACTTAAAGTAAATCGCTCCAAACTCGACTGCAGAAAATATGACTTCAGCAACAGAGTGATCAATGCCTGGAATTCACTACCTGACTCTGTGGTTTCTTCCCCAAACCCAAAAAACTTTAACCTTAGACTGTCTACTGTCGACCTCACCCCATTCCTAAGAGGTCTGTAAGGGGCGTGCATAAGCGCACCAGCGTGCCTACCGTCCCTGTCCTACTGTCCTATTGTCCTCATCTATCTGTATTCACCTTGATTATGTTTATGTTTATACCTATACCTGCTATCTTGTACATGTTTGACAAACAAATAAATAAAAAATAAAATAATAAAACTGGAACCTCTGGGGTTAATAATTTTTCCTGTTAACTTGGCAATAGGCCCTACTCCTAATACATGGAACTATGAGAAGAGAGCTATGGGGGAGGGGATATATACATGAAGAAAGGACAAAGAGGAACGGAGCCAAATTTGAAGCAATTCTAATAATATTAAGAGTGCAAGAATGTTGATTTTAAAAATTTTTCCTGCTGAGAATGTCACTAAAGCCCAGGTGTTATTCAGCAGATGGGACTAGAACTAGCCAAATAATACAGAAACTTACACAGCGGTCACATAATATAAGAAATGAATACTGAAAACTATGCGCAAGCATGTACACACCCATACACATACTACCCTAAGTAGCAGGTTTTGCTCTCTATATGGGCATTTCTATTGCTTCTCAAATAAATTGCTAGTATTATTTATTCTTAACACAATAACAAACACTAGTCTCTAAAAGCTGAATTCAAGCTTTTTAAAGCTGTATCTTTATATACAAACACAGAGATATCAGTTTAGGGATGTGTGAACGCACACAGACTTTATATTCTAAATATGAGAGACAATTTAATTGAGCGTTGAGCTGTGTATCAAATAAATAGCCTGGTGGGGAGAGTTGTGATATTTATTTCATAACTTTTCCATCTCTAAGGAAAAGCTAAAATTTGATAAGGTTGAACAAAATAATAAAGTTTGTTATTTGGGCCTTAGAAACACTGTTAAAATAAATATTAAGTTTAATATGTGAAGCGGCTTAATTGCTGCTGCTCATCTGAGTGAGCTTTTTTTTTATAAAAAAAAAAGCATCATTTTGGAATTTACTGGGGCTTATTTTAAATTCCGAAGAGTGGCAGAAGAAAGTTTGAGTTATTAGTGCAATCCAGTTATTTCAATAAAGTCAGTGAAAAGATTTGAAGCTAAAATTGCACATTTCAAAGAAAATAGGATCCTTGGAAATAGTCTGGGAAATAGAAGGAAAGATTGAGGGAAATTGTAAAAGTGGTCTCAGTGGACATCCTGATTCTGGTGTTAAGGTTAACCCCCCAAGTTCAGGTGGTAGACAGTGGCACAGAAAGGAAGTGGGAAAGTTAGCCTGGTAAGAAGCTCACAGCTCTGAAATCATAGAAAAGGTGCTTGCAATTTGCAATCTTCTACTTCTGCTGATGTAAAGGCTACTCATGAGGAAGTAAGGTAGGGAAAGTACTTGGCCCATCTGGGATTCCAGGGTGTGCAGCTTGGGGGAGTACAAACAAATCTGCAGCATCAAATGGCATCTTGGCCAATGATTGTACCCATAAGAAGCTGGTTGGCCATTTCATCATCAGTGAGGATCTCAGTGGCCTAATTGAAACCTGAAGCTTGAAGACTGGAAGCGAGAGAAGCAATATAGATTTGGATGGGTTTGGTGGGAAAAAGCCTAGTTCAGAAGAAGAGATTGAGCAGCCCCAAGGAGAGAGGGAGTGGGGAACCACTTGGTGAGGCTTTGCAGAGTCAGAATTTCCCTGTGAGCATTTTTGTCGAGAGAGAGAGAGAGAGAGAGAGAGAGAGAGAGAGAGAGAGAGAGAGAGAGAGAGAGAGAGAGAGAGAAGAGTGGGATTACAGGTAAACTTACAACTGGTTGCTTAATGAATATTTGAAGTTACAATGGACACCCCCCCCAAAAGGAACTTACGACCTAGTTTTGAAATTCCAGTGATGTCATCCCCTTGCAGTCAAATGATCGCATTTTGTATGCTCAACAACTGCTCTGCATTGATGGCCTTTTGCAGCATCATTTGACCACAAATTATGACTTTTTGCTGCCCACCTAGCAGTTTGAAAGCATGCAAATGCAAGTAGATTCATAGGTTAATAATTTGGTAGGAAGATAACAGTGTTCCATGTGCCTTGATGTGTCCTATAGGCATGCTGGCCACATGACCACAGAAAAGGTCTTTGGACAACACTGACTTCTTCAGCCAAGAAACGGAGATGAGAACCATGCCCTAGAGTCGGACATGACTGGATAGGGAAACTTTTACTTTTACTTTTTGCTAGGAATCAGCATTTACTTCCAGTTGCCAGCAAACACTGGGCCACAAACAACAATAGGTTTGCTTAACGATGATCACAATCATGTCATAAAAATGATTTGGGCTACCTGGCTTTATAACTGTCAGAACTTATGGCTGTAATTGCTAGATTCGATTATGGTCATAAGTTGAGCACTATCTGTATTGAAAGAGGGGCAATGCTTTTGAACTGGGCTGGATTTTTAAGGAAATTTTGTCGGGTGCAAGGGAGGAAGGCCTGCTAGCTTGGAACCAACCTCAGCACAGAATATTGGCAAACATACTTACAGAGTTCAATAACTAGAATTGGGGGGGTGTTTTTGGAAAAAAAAATAACATTGTGCCTGATTATACTTTCATGTGCCTGTATGCTGTTTTGTAATGATACAAGTAAAAACTGTAAGGTGAGTTTGGTTTGACTTGGCTTGGTGTTCAGGGCCATCTTAACAGCATTATGGGCCCCGGGGAAAGCAGCGTACTGGGGCCCCTACAACAACTACTCACAGGAATAAAAATGTAAATGGTTGATAAAATTAAACATATATTTATTTTATTGGCACTTCCAACAAAATCGGTGTTGAAACATTAAAAACATGCTGTGCAGCAACAACTAATCAACCTGATAAACATTTGAACAATACACGAGGCTTGAAAAACACAATAATACTCAGTAAGCCGTGCAGTTGCTGTATTTATATGATACAAGGTGCATTGCAGGGTTAACATACACAGATTAGTATGGGGCCCCTATGCCCACGGGCAAGTGCCCATCAGGCCCATGCGTTAAGACAGCCCTGTTGGTGTTGACTGCCCAGAAAGGAGGAAATTCAGCAGCAGCAGCTGTCTCTAAGGACTGAGCTTCTTCCTTCCTTGTTGCGGAGAAAAATAATTAGAGGTGAAATGAATCTTGTTTCCCTGCTCTCAACCCTCAAGAATAAGAAGATCCATATTCAAGACCATCCTCGCTCACTGGATAATTCCCTCACAAGGTTGTTGTGTGGAAATTTAAAGAAAGACTGCCATCTTGAGGTCCTGGAGACAAGATAAGATATACATTTATCATCTAAAAATAAACCCAGGGCAGAGGGATCTTGAGACCCTTTGATCAAGGTAGTTGGTGAAGGGCCTCTGGCAGGGGTGAAATCCAGCAGGTTCTGACAGGTTTTGGAGAACCGGTAGCGGAAATTTTGAGTAGTTCGGAGAACCAGCAAATACCACCTCTGGCTGGCCCCAGAGTGGGGTTGGAATGGAGATTTTGCAATATCCTTCCCCCAGGAGTGGGGAGGGAATGGGGATTTTGCAGTATCCTTCCCCTGCCACGCCCACCAAGCCACGCCCACAGAACCGGTAGTAAAAAAAATTGGATTTTACCACTGGCCTCTGGCAACACAAGCAGAAATGTCTTAATCATAAGAAAATACTGCTGGGAAATCAAAAGTGAAAAGCCTAAAAGCAGACATAAGTTGGCTCCTTTTCTAATTCCTGGCCAGTTTCCTTCATGGTGCAGCAGACTCTCCCAGTATTCATCTGATGCGGTTTCATATGAAGATCGCTTCCATACATGGAGTTGGTTTTCTTCACTATATTCTGAGATCTGTGTCCCTTACCCAAGATTCAATACAAAGGCAAGATCACGTGTACTAAAGTGGCCCTCGCTAGACTGAAGCTCTCTTGCTGGGGTTCTTTCCTGACTACATTTAATGTCTCCTAGCAGACTGGCTTCCTACGTGCTAATTTTTTTCCTACAGCTGCCACGACTCTGCAGTGAGGAAGCAGAGCTGTGGAAGGAGCAGAAAGGACACACTCTCCACATCAGAGAGATCCCAGATGAGTACATCGCAGCTGAGGTCCCAGCTTGGCAGAAGCGCTCTGGTGTGCTGCTTTACTTAGCATAATAGTTAATCCAGCCCTGACAGTTTCTAATGAAGCCTAAGCCACTGGAGATTCTTGATTGTACTCCAAGTTCCACCATCCTCCTTCCAAGTTAGATGTTCCAAGTATGGCCTTCCTTAAGCAGGCAGACAGGCAGACTGCTTTCCAGAAACTGCTAGCAAGGAAACATGGCGAGTAGGGGGGGGGGAAAGGGGGGGAAAAAAGACTCTGATTTACACCCTGGGGCTTGTGCAAATGCTATAAATCCTCAGAAGGATTGCTCTGAGGTCGCTCTGAAACCAAGGGAAAGGGAATGAGACTTCGAGGAATAACACATTCTGAAACATTCTTGACAAGTCCATTCCTAACTGCCTTAAATCATCTTTCATGGTCTGGGGCTGTATAGTTGCCCCAGCTCAAATTAAGCACCCTGTCACATTCCTTCAGGGGCAAGGTTCAGGGGTGGGTTCCTCCTGGTTCGGACCTGTTCTCCCAAACCGGTAGCGGCCCGCTGGTGACATCACGATGACGTCACCGAACCGGATCGGTCGGTGCCGGTCCGTGGGGGCCGCCATCTTTTTTTCGAATTTTTGATTTTTTTTAAATTTTTTTTATTTATTAATTTTTATTTTTTTTCTTTCTGAGCATGCGCAGAAGCCGACTTCCGGCACTGTGCATGTGGTCACCATCTTTTTTTCGGCTTTGTTTTTTTATTATTATTATTATTTTCAGATTTTTTGTTACTGCGCATGCACGAGGCACGCCCACACGGCGCAGGAGGGAGCAAACCGGCAGCGAGGTAAGTTGGAACCCACCCATGGCAAGGTTGCCACACCTAAGTGCCTCATAGAAGAGAAGCCTATGCCCATAATTTCCAAGAAGGAAAGCACTGGTATTTTTTTTTCCATTGCTAACATTTATGGAAGAACAGAGAATAAAACATCTAATTTATTGTTGTTGTTGTTGTTATTGTTATATCTTTTAGAAAGTCAAACAGTTGCAGAATTTTTCTACAATAAATATAGCCCACAGGAGGAGCTTGAAGGCCATTACTGTTTTTTCCAAAGGAGAAGACCGTTTCAGGGATAAAAGGAGAAACTGGATAAAGTGAATGAACTAGGTCTCTTGCAGAGGTGGGTTTCAGCAGGTTCTGACCAGTTCTGGAGAACCGGTAGTGGAAATTTTGAGTAGTTTGGAGAACCGGTAAATACCACCTCTGACTGGCCCCGCCCCCATCTATTCTCTGCCTCCCGAGTCCCAGCTGATCGGGAGGAAATGGGGATTTTGCAGTAACCTTTCCCTGGAGTGGGGAGGGAATGGAGATTTTACAGTATCCTTTCCCTGCCACGCCCACCAAGCCAAGCCACGCCCACAGAACCGGTAGTAAAAAAATTGAAACCCACCACTGGTCTCTTGCCAGTTCACTCCTTTTCTCTTGATTTGAATCCGTGTCACTGGACATAACTTTGTTTTTTCCTTTGCTTGCATTCTTTTTTGTATACATCACATATTTCCTCATGGACCTACCGCAGGGTAAGGTAAATGGTTATGCTAATCAGTTAATTGGTTTATCCCCTGTGAAGAAATTATTGGGAATTTGAAGACTATGTGCTTCATCTCACCTCTCCTTTGCCAGTTTTCCAGTTTCTTAAGCTAGAGTGCTATTGAGCAGGCTTAGTGTACTGCTACTATTACAGATAGTCCTTGACTTACAACAGTTCATTTAGTGACCATTCAAAGTTACAACGGCACTGAAAAAAAGTAACAACCATTTTGTTAGCAATAGAAATTTTGGCTCAATTGTGATCATACATTGAGGTTGTACCTGTATTGATACCACTAGATTTATAGAGGTTTAATGCAAAAGTACCTGCTCCATGCAAATTTAATGGCAAGCATAATTTTCAGTGGCAAGAATAGTTTTGAGGTTTTTCACTGTCTATTGGAAAAGAAGCGTTTAATTTTCCATACTTTCAGATTTACTACAGGGCATTATTTTATTTTGATCACTGGTTGGAATAAGGAATTTCAGAAAACAGCTTCTCTCTAGATTCAATTTGAAAATTACTATTTGACACAGAAATTCTGCCAAATCTTTGACCTCTTATTTATTTGGGGATGAATGTTGGTATAGCTTGAAAATCACAGATATATTTTTAACTCTCTTACCCATGAAATTTCACATTATAGGATAATCTCATAAATAAAATAGCCAACAGATCTGGGGGAGAAGGGTGGAAACTGATAGCAATCATATTATTTTGGACTTATTATTCTGATGAAGCAGGGCCTAAACCAAATTAGATTACCTCAGTATGCCTCTCAGTAATTTATCCAGCTTGCTTTTGGACTTTCTAATTCTGATATCATTGTTGTTTCTGAAATTCCTAATTTCTTAAAACTTTGGAAAACTCCACTGCGACTTCTAAGCAATAACTCATTTTTATGAGCAGTTGCAGAAATTTGATGACAGTGATATTAAACAGATATTAATTATTTATATAACTTTTGGAATAACAAACTGCTCTAATATCCTGTTCTAAAAACTAATGTACTATGGCTTTAGCCTGTAAAATGTAGTTTATTTTTCTATGAAAATGATGCTAAAGAACATATATTTTGTTTTGCATATTATTTTTGTTTTGGAGAAGTAATATAGTTACTTTAGTTAGTTTAAGGGAATATTATTTAGAGTTAGAATTTCAACTCATACACTTGGGCTTATGTTTTTATTCCAGATTTTGGGATGAAATTCACAAGTGTATTATTTTGATTTTAGATGGAGAATTCCATGTCATAGAAGCATACCTTCTTCTTATCTATATCCCTAATATTTTAAACAAGGACTGTGGTCACTGTTAAAATAAAACTGGTATAAAGATGGCTAAACCTGTAAAAATAAAGTTAATCTTGGTTTGCAAGCTGAATTGATACGTATTTGATGTAGGGATAACTATAGTTTTAGCTATAGATCTGTCTCTGCACATTTGTGTGGCATACAGGACCTATGTATCTGTATGCCAGTAATTTGTATAGTATAAGTTGACTCAGCCTTCCATCCTTCCGAAGTCGGTAAAATGAGGACCCAGATTGTTGGGGGCAATATACTGATTCTGTAAACTGCTTAGAGAGGGCTGGAAAGCACTGTGAAGTCTAAGTGCTATTGCTATTGCTATAGGTAGTCCTAATTTAATTATGATCATTGGGACCCGGATTTCCATCACTAAGTATTGCAGTTATAAAATGTGAGGATAAATCCCGCAGCCCAATCTATTTTATAGGATGCTGATTCTAGCACAAATAAGGAGACCTTACCATATCCACCAACATGAGTTCCAAATAAAAGGCAAGATGAAATTACAATGTAGCTGTGAAGAAGAGAAAAATCTGTATCCAGAGCTACCATAGGCCCTTCAGTATCAAAAAATGCACTGATGATGTTATCTAGTTTGGTAGTGAAACATCTGCAAGCAAATAACCAATCTCAGAGAGCACCAAGGACCCCTCATTTCAACCCTGAACTACAAATATTCTCTTCTAGCAGTAACAAAAATCTCTTCTTTTCTACTGTACACATAAAGAAAGTAAAACAAATTATTGTAATCCTCTGCAAGTTTAACTCATTCCTTTTCTTTTGGTCTGAAGAATCAAACTGGGGGGGGGGTCTACAAAGGTATCAAGCCACTCTTCCCTTAAAAGACCTGAAGACCTGAAATCTGAGGAGATGGCAAATGTAATAAAATACAAATTCCTGCAGTTGAAGAGTAAACTGTCCCAAACTCTAACGGGTCATAGTGTTTTAAAAAAATGGGTTCAAATACACTGTAACAGAAATAGCATAATCAGTTAGCTACTTAGAGTCTGGAGTCAGGTGGCATCAAAACTGACATAATAAATAGGCTGGCTCTGCCTTTGAAAGGAAATACCAGTGAGCTTTGTTTAATGACCACTCATTCAGCAACTGTTCAGACTTGCGATGGGATGAACGAGTATGTTGTGGCCCGCCAGCGGCTTGTGCAGCTGGTGGCTGATTCCAACAGCGAGGAGGCTGGTGTGGTGATTCGCCAGCGGCCTGTGCAGCTGGTACCCGAGTCGGACAGCAAGGAGGCTGGAGAGGACTCGGTGCCAGAGGCAGGGATTCAGCCAGGGCCTTCAGAACCTCCAGAAGCTCCCATAAGTGAAGAGGAAGAAGAGGAGGAGCCTCTTCTCAATGCACGGGCGCGCAGAGCTGCCAAAAGGCAGGAATGGCTCCTCAGGAGTAGGTCTCCTCAGGAGTAAGGCTTAGGACTAATTGGCCACTCCCTTAGCCTATTTAAGGGATGACGATGACTGAGCCAAATTGCAGGAAACAACGGGGTTCATATTCCTTCGTGTCTTGATTCCAGAAAACATCTATCTCTCTATCTATCATCCCTCCCTCCTTCCCTCCCTCTCTCTCTCTATGTATCTCTCTCTCTCTCTCTCTCTCTCTCTCTCTCTCTCTCTCTCTCTCTCTCTCTCTCTCTCTCTCTCTCTCTCTCTCTCTCTCTCTCTCTCTCCTGCTAATTGCTTCTGGGCGTTTTGCCAACCACAGTAAGATTACTGTTATCTGAAAGACTGTTCCCTCAGAACTAAGTTATTTTTCCTTGGACTCTTGCCAGCTGTTAATGAAGTTGAATTAACAGCCGTGGTTCAGAAAAGACTGATTTAAACTGTATTTGTGTTTGAACGACTACTAAGAAAGCTCATTAGTAGTACTTATTTAGTAAACCAAGGTTTGTACGGACTCTGTGTGTGCTGTGTTCTTTTGGGTCGGCAGCTGGGGCAGAACAGAGTAGTACTTACAACAGTCCTCAAAGTTCCAGCTATCAAAGCACCTCTCTAGTCACATGTCAGTGATCTGGTGATTGGCAACCAGTCGGGATTTCTGATTGTGACAATGTCCCATGGTCATGTGATTGCTGAAGGAGATGACCAGGCTGAAACCGAGGGAGGGGTCAAACCAGGGGTGGGTTCTAACTTACCTCGCTGCCGGTTCGCTTCCTCCTGCGCCGCGTGGCCACACTTCGTGAGCGCATGCGCAGTGCCAAAAAATCTGAAAAAAATTCCCCAAAAAAGCAGAAAACAAGATGGTGACGCATGTGCAGTGCCGGAAACTTGGCTTCTGTGCATGCGCAGAAGAAAAAAAAACGGAAAAAAATTCCAAAAAAAAAATCCCCCCCCCAAAAAAAGCCGAAAACAAGATGGTGACACACGCGCAGTGCCGGAAACTCGGCTTCTGTGCATGTGCAGCCACACACTCTGCTTCTGCGCATGCGCAGAAGCAAAAAATCCCCCCCCAAAAAAATCCCCCCCAAAAAATTCCAAAAAAAAGATGGCGGCGCCCACAGACCGGCACCGACAGAACCGGTTCCATGATGTCATTCAGAGCAACCGGTCTGAACCGGGAGGAACCCACCTCTGGGTCAAACGCATCATAAGTCACAAGTCCCTGCGTGTCCACAAGAGATCTAAGTCCAGCCCACATTGAATGCCTCTTAATTCCCACTCATTTCCCTTGACTGTTAGTAGCTCAGATTTTTGTAGAGAACTTAAGCTTGCAATAGCAATAGCACTTAGACTTATATACCGCTTTATAGTGCTTTACAGCCCTCTCTAAGCGGTTCACAGAGTCAGCATATTGCCCCCAACAATCTGGGTCCTCATTTTACCCACCTCGGAAGGATGGAAGGCTGAGTCAGCCTTGAGCCGGTGAGATTTGAACTGCCGAACTGCAGCTAGCAGTCAGCTGAAGTAGCCTGCAGTACTGCACTCTAACCACTGTGCCCCCTCGGCTCTTGAATAAATCTTTATACTCATTTGAACTGCCTGAATCTCCTGATTTCCCCAGCATTTGACAATTGTGACTTGCAGAAAGAAAAAGATGCTGAGGTCAATTATACTTTTGTTTTCAAGGATATCTTTGGTATCATACCCTTTGGAATATCTTGCTCCCCCCACCCCCAGAGTGAGGTCAGCTTCAAACCTCCTGACCTTCCATAAGAGTTTAAAGACTTGGCTCTACCAGTTGGCCTGGGGTTCCAATGGAGGATTTACATATTGGAGGTGGTTGATAGATTAATAACAGATCCCACCTCCCCCCACCCATCATCCTACTCCTTGCCTCCCCATCTTTCAGTTAGGGTTGATAATTTCTATTTTGACAGTATTTTATTTGTATGATATACAGGTTTTGTGTAGTTTTATCCTTTTTAACATTCTAAGTTACCCAGAGTTACCCTTTGGTAAGGAAGAAAAGGAAAGGAAAGGAAAGGAAAGGAAAGAGAAGGAAGAGGGAGGAAAAGGGAAAGGAAAGGAAAGGAAAGGAAAGGAAAGGAAAGGAAAGGAAAGGAAAGGAAAGGAAAGGAAAGAGGAAGGAGGAAGGAAGAAGGAAGAAGGAGGAAAAGAAAAAGAAAAATCCCAAACTCCCTTCTAAAAGTTAAAAGTTAAAGGAATGGGGAAAAGAAAACCTATTACTATTTTTACCTAATTAGGAAATGAGTAGAGTATCATGAGGGAGGAACAGAGAAACTAACTAGGGCTTCTGAATTCCCAAGAGAGTATGAAAGATCTCCAAAGTATATCAATTCCTGGCAGCAGTTTACAGGAGCCATACATACTGCAGTTTGCATACTACCAGTTCTAAATGGCATTGTGAGAACAGGCAGGTAAGAAATACATTCATGACAAACAATATGAAGCACTGTAGAATCAGAATGCAAGACATGCAAAAGCTAAAGAATCTGGGAAGAACGAGAGAGACAGAGAGAAACAGACATTATAAAGGGTACAACTTACGACTGTTCATTTAGTGACTGTTCAAAGTTAAAACAGCACTGAAAAAGTGACTTATGACTGTTTTTTACACTTATGACCATTGCAAGATCCCTGTAGTGACATGATCAAAATCTGGATGCTTGACAATTGGTTCATATTTATGAGAGTTGCAGTGTCCTGGGGTCATGTGATCCCTTTTGTGATTTTTTTTTTTGACAAGCAAAGTCAATGGGGAAGCCAGATTCACTTAGCAACCATGTTACTAATTTAACAGCTGCAGTGATTCACTTAACAACTGTGGTAAGAAAGGTCATAAAATGGGGCAAAATTCACTCACTTAGCCACAGAAATTCAATTGCTCAATTGTGATTGTAAATCAAGGACTATCAGTACTTCAGAGTGGATCATATAACTCACAAGTAGGAAACTATTTTTTGTATCCCTTAAGTGGCTACTTTTATCCAATCAGAACTTTCTGTATTATTTTATATGTTATTTGTCTGTTCCTCAGAAAAGTTAAACTTTAAAAACATTATTACACACATACATTTTAAAATGATGTTTCTACAACAAATATTGTTATACTCTCTTTTAAAAGGTTGTAATGTAGTCTGTTAAACGCACGCTTGCTTGTTGCTATCGATTCCCTGCTCCATTTTTTTTCTTGGGTTTAGCTAAATCCAGATGCTGGATCTTTAAATATGAAATGGCACAAAAGTTAAAGGTAACTCAAGCTGTAAAACACCAAGACTATTTCAGCAAGAGCTGTAAGCTGTTAAAACAATTGAGTCCCGGTATGTGAAAACAGCTTATTATCAGCAAGAAATCTTACCCATTGGACATGCCTCATTGTCCTGATGGCACTTTTTTCTGATATGTTCTTAATTCTCCATTTCCCGTGCCTCAGTAATTATATGATTCTTTTTTTTTTTTAGTCCAGTTTTGGACAGAGCCCTATTTAGTAAAGATAATGGAAAGCATGTGAGCAGAAGAGTTTCCAAGGTGGATAGATATCGGCATGCCCTTTAGGACTACAGATGAACTCATTCTGCTCTGGTGGGTTTTCTTTAAGTGCTTTCACAATATATGTATGGTTGTGTGTGGTTTCAGTGGGTATATAATCCATCTATCCGTATGACTCCCAATCTGATGATATTCAAAAAGGTGTTGAAAACTTGGCCGTTCCCTGTTCTCAGACCCTGGGGCAGGGTGGTATTAAGCCTCTGTAAAGTTTTATTCTGATTAAGCATCTTCCTTTTTTCCAGTCACGCATGGTCTTTGTTTCAAACAATGACTTCAAAGCTGCACGCCACAATGGTTATCATTTCAAGATTTCTCTCTTAGGCCATTTCCTTATTAGTTACTTAGAACATCTCCATATAACCCAGCCATCACTGATATACAGCCTCCCATCATTGCTGTTCTTTGGGCACAGTAGTTATTAGATGACTCTAGAAGATGCCATGAATGGTGAAGAAATAAATTTGATCCTAATTTAGTGGGATGTGCAGCTTCTCTTTCACTATCCCACTGTGAGTCAAAGGATTTGAGTTCCACTCATTTCCATCATTTTAATCTTTTCAGCCTACATTACATGATTAATGTATATATTGTGCTGGGAGAGGTATTTAACAAACACTGCTAAGGCCTGTGACTTTTTGAGATTCAAAAGAGACTCTATGTATACCTACAGAGATACAAATATAAAGGACTAGATAAAGGATGGATTAAAAACTTGGAATTTTCACTCTATACACTTTTTCTTTTATATATTTATCCAATGTAGGTACCGCCCATCTCACAGAGTGACTCCGGGGGGTGTCCAAATGAAAGCATACATTTCCTGGGTCCTTTCCTCTAATTCTCTGAAAGAGGCTCAAGTGATGAGGGTAGAGAGTAAAGTAGAATATATTTAATTTAATTGGTTTAACTAAGCATGCATGGAGAGCCAGTTTAGTATAGTGATTGAGTATCAGGCAGTAGTGGGTTCTAAAACCCGTTGCTACCGGTTCGCGCTCGCGCATGCGCGCAATGCTTCTGCACATGCGCAGAAGCATCCCGGGCAGGGTGGGCAGAGCCTCCCACCACCACTACTGGTTCTAAGAACCGGGCCGAACCGGGAGCAACCCACTGCTGGTATCAGGCTAGAAACTGAGTTTTAATCCCACGTTAGGTGCGAAAACAGCTGAGTGACTGTGGGCCAGTTCTTCTCTCTTAGCCCTAAGGAAGGAAGCAATGGCAAACCATTTCTGAAAAACCTTGCAAAGAAAGCTTCAGGGACATGTCGAGACAGTATCTGAGAATTTGATTCCATTGACCCAAAGGGTTGGGAGGAGGGAGCATGCATGGATATGGTCAGACAATTGCAAAAAGTGGAATTGGCATTATAGTGAATAAAACATAAGTAAAATTCATTTTGCACTTAATTATAACCACTGTGGTTGATTACAATATCACATTATTTCATCATGCTTTCTGCATGCTCCCTGATCCATTGAGCCCACTCCAAGAAGTATCATAGAATCAATGGAAATAGTGTCTGAAAAAATAGTACTGACTTAATACCTACTTCATATATGATACTGTTTGCTTTGTATGGGCATATTTCTTGCTATCTATAGAGATGCTGATTTTTCCTGCTTGGTCTTCTGAGCCTGTCATTGGACAACAATGAATTCTTGCTCCGTGTTTTGTGATGTTCAGCAAATTGTAATCTTTTATCTAATTTCCAGTGCAGCCTTGTTCCCCTTCCTATCGCAAATGGCCTTTATCTCAGCAGGTGGGCTATCACTCTTCAAAAATCCACAGTAAGAGCCATCTTCACTGTTTCATTTTAGCTGCTGGCTAGGTGAACCAAAATATGATGACTTTGGCCTTAATATGTGTCCTGGATAATTGCTAAAGAAAGAAAATGAAAGAGCTTAGGGCTTTCCTTTCACTTTTCTATCCTCTTTTTCGTGCTGCCTGCTTGTTTGGTCATTTTACAAAGGGATAAGAAAAGAAGGGTTTGCAGCTGGGAGAACTTTTCTTCATGCTCTCCTAGCTAATCCATACTGGAGTTTCTCAAAATAGCTGTAACATTCAATGCTTATCAGAAATTCACAAGTTTGGGGTGAGTTTAATTCAAGACATATGCATCTCCATATTTAGTTAGATGTATTGTGTTTCTATTTATTTATAATAATGTGCTGGTTGCTTTCCAGAAAAGCAGCTGTGCACTTAACAATTGCTCCATGCTTTATCCTTCACTCTCATCTTCTGGCAGTCCAAGACTTCAAGATCTGCCTGCCTCCCCTTTAAAAAGCTTTGATTGGCCTTGGAATGTGTGGAAGTATTTGCTTTTGATCTAAGATAAGAGTCAAGCTCTTCCAACTGCTATGTGGAATCAGTTTCCCAGATGTCACAATCAGTTTAATTCAGAGTTAAGGTCTGCTGTCCACTATTTTTCATTCCTGTGGAAATTTGTGGGTGACACCACCATGTTGATTTGGTTCAACGCTCAGTAAGGGGTTAGAAAAATAGCTGATACTTTGGGATAGGCAGGACACTTCTCCTCAATGCTTAACATTGTCAGATTAGCAGATGGACAAAAAGAAAGTGAATCCTAACACAGTGATGATTGTTGACAGTTTTATCCTAGCAGGGGTGAAATCCAGCAGGTTCTGACAGGTTCTGGAGAACCGGTAGCGGAAATTTTGAGTAGTTCGGAGAACTGGCAAATACCACCTCTGGCTGGCCCCAGAGTGGGGTGGGAATGGAGATTTTGCAATATCCGTCCCCCAGGAGTGGGGAGGGAATGGGGATTTTGCAATATCCTTCCCCTGGAGTGGGGTGGGAATGGGGATTTTGCAGTATCCTTCCCCCAGGAGTGGGGAGGGAATGGAGATTTTTCAGTATCCTTCCCCCAGGAGTGGGGAGGGAATGGGGATTTTGCAGTATCCTTCCCCTGGAGTGGGGTGGGAATGGAGATTTTGCAGTATCCTTCCCCTGCCACGCCCACCAAGCCACGCCACGCCATGCCCACCAAGCCACGCCCACCAAGCCACGCCCACAGAACCGGTAGTAAAAAAAAATTGGATTTCACCACTGCCCTAGAGAATAAATTCTTTTTGGAATTGAGAACAAACTTCAGCTAGATAGAAGAACTCTTGTCTCTATCTAGCCAGGAGTAGTTGTATATGGTCCTCATACTCTATCGATCAATCTATTAACTTTGCAATTTCTTTGGGACTGTCTCTGGGAGAAACTCTCTACTTGGTTTGTTTCTTAGATGTAACAATAATCCAGTGGGACAATGTCATTTGAGGAATCCACGATACCATAGAAAACAATCTGGTTTTCACAGGGCTGGAGTTAAAGGTAATGAAATGGAGAGCTCTGTTTAAAGAATCCAGATATTTTAGGCAGGATAAATTGCTTTATTGACATGTATGACAAGAACAATGTGGCCCACCCAATTTCATTTCTCATGACTACCTGGAGATAGTGAGAGTTTGAGTACTTGGAAATATGACAGATGCACATGGAATAGCAGGAAAAGTTCATAATATCTTGCACTGCTTTGGGTGGAGAAAACAGAAAGAAAAGAAGAGGGTTCCTGTACCAGTTGTCCTTCACTCATCATGTGTATCTCTAAAGAAGACTCTAATCTGGAACCCTTACAGAAATGCAACATCTCAGTAGTCCAATTGAGAGCACTAGATGATCCCTCACATTTTTATAATTCCCACTCATAGAAAAATAATTACTTTCAAATAGCAATTTTAAAGGATAAGAGCATTTACTGAAATTCTGTAGCATCCCAGCATTTGACATATGATTTGCAGCTTAATTATGTTGTAGCTTAACAGATTTTAGAATCCAGTACATTCAGACGTTTAGCTATATATTCCAAATCTTGTTTAAAATGATGTCTGTATTCTTCTGAGAAGAACACATTGGCTATTTAGAAACATTTATGCCATTTTATGAACCAGTTAAGTGGAACATATTATATAATCACAAGCAGTTTTAACAGCAGATGTTTCATCACCATTCTGGGCGTTGTCTGGCAAAATCTTGCCCAGCCAAGTGTTGATTAGTAAGAGAAAGAGAAAAAGAGAGGGTGAGAATTGTGTCTAATCACTTTTACTATTTACTTTGTGTTTATTAGAAACATAGCTTGTGGCTAGAATGAGAATGTTCTCTACTGGCTCACATGCCTCTTGAGTCTCTCTTGAGTTGCTTTTACATCCTGAAACTATTCTCGGCAACCAAACAGCTAATGCAGGAAAAAAATTAACTAGCAATTGTGATGGGTATCTATTGTGATAGAAAACAATCTGCGGAATATGCCGATGCCATTGATGTGGTTACATAGGCTGAAAGACATTTGGATTCTTATGATGTAGAATTGGACCAAAGTGCCTTGTGGGAATCGCAGTATTTAAGAAACTGCCTTTTTCTGAGCTGGTCATTGGTCCAAGAGACACTGTAATGCCCATACTACTTAGTAACAGCTGTTCTAATTTTAGGCAGGTGTTCTGAGGTCTGCACCATGAGGAACATATGCTGTATCGCTGCACTGGGGCCACAGTATCTCCCTAACTTGTCTCTCATAACTCCCAATAAAAACAATTTAAATTTCTTCTGAGTGAATATGAATAGTGCTCTCTAATCTTGCATCACCTCATGGGAGTCCTCTTAATATATGTCTGCTCCTTCAGTAAACCATCTCCCTGTTTAAATTTTACCAGCTCACTACTTCGAACAGCATCATTTCCAGATCTAGCAATGCTTCCTGTTTCACCACATGTTCCGATCTAGAGATTAAAGTAGATTACTTCAAATTATATGCCAAGAAATACACTCTGTTAATGTAGGTAGGCCAGGAGAAAAATTAAATGGATTTATATTTCAGTTTCATTAAAATACAATTAATTAAATATTATTCAAGTGTTTAATTTTTTCAATCAAATTAAAAATGACAATTTGATGGCAATGTATGACAAAGGTTTAGAGGGCTCTGTGAGACCTTTTCTTGCTGTCCTAGAGTCAGATAAGCCCATCAGGAACAAATGATAAGGGGAGATTGCAAAGGGATATGGGAGGTTTTAGTTAAAAATAAGGTAAAAATGCTGCTCTTCTGGAGAAAGGCAGTTCTTCCCACATCTTCTTTACCCTTGCCTCCAGGTTTGTTTGTTTTTTTAATTCTTTACAGAGTCTCTTAGGAGACAGCAAAGTTTAGCAACCCAAAGCTGATTAGTAGCCATAAAAAACCATTAGTGGCTTTTTCTGTGGAGTCAGCAGCCCTTTCAGTCAAGTGAAGTTTGCTGAGTCCCCCTCATGAATAATTTGTCCATGGCTCTTTATGTGACACCATTATCTGGACTTCAAAGAAGAGGACCTGTTAAACAACCCACAATTAACTGAGGCATCCTTAGGCCTTGAACACAGTTACTTAAAAGCCAAACTAAACAAACAGAGCTTTCCACTGGGGCTTCACCAGAAGGGAGGGGTGGGGTCAATACACAAGAGATAAAAACACATTCCAAAGGGGGGGGGAATGACTCCAGAAGGGGCATATTTCTAACCCCTTATGTCTAAACATGAGAGAAGGTAAAGATGTTTGGAAACCAAAAGCCAGGAAGGGAAATTGGCAGAGAGTGCAGCATTTATGCTGCTGTTATTAAGCACTGATTAAGTAATCAGCTGATGGGGAGAGAGAGAAAAGGCAGAGAGCTGATGAAAACAGAGTGGAAAAGATGAGAAGCAGCCTTCTTAGATTTGTTCCCCATGCAAATCTATGCAAAGTGTTATCAAGGCAGCTGGCGTGACCCAGTCCCCATAGGAGTTCAATGGCCACATGCACGCCTGAGATTATTGTAACCCTGGCCTCATCCGCTGACATGCTGTGGCCTCCTACAAGTTTGTTGGCTTGACCTCCATGTGCCTCGGTCAAACCCAGCTTGAAACCCTAGGCAGGAAGTTCAGAGTGAACAGCCAGATGCTGATTTCTCTCAGTAAATATAGATAGAACAGGGGAGGATAGGGGGAAAAAAGCCTTTGTCACGGAAGTTGGATAGGACAGGGAAACAGGCAGTAGGTGAGGCAAATTCTTAAATTTGCTGTTAAGTAAAAAACACAATGCTGGAGTAATACAACAAGTGCTACATTCTGATCCAATTCAAGTCTCGGCACTGGAAAGATGCCTCTGGAAATGAGCTTTAAAAGCTGATGATTCTCGGACTTACCACACCAAACACATTGGGAGGTTGCTTAGTTGGAAAAGGTTGTCAGCATCCTTCCGGTCTGCCTTTTGGTAAAAGCTGTTCTTATTTTGAAAAGATTCTCTTTGTAGAGTTTACTTTCTTTTCTAATTCCTTGACCAATCGTGTTTACAGTTTAATGTTGTACAACTCTTTTATTGTGAGCCATCATCTTTGAGCAGATTTTGATGTTAGATATGTCAATGTGGAAGGAAAAGTGGGGTGGGGGTAGATGGAGAGATAAGAGGAAACAGCCACTAAGAAACCCCATGGGGATGTTTCTTTTAAACTTCCTGGGAAAGGAAAACCATCTTCTGAATTCAGTTTCCTGCAAAAGATATAAAAATAACTCTATCCAGGTAGATCATGAGCCTGTCTATTTGTTGAAGGTAGAGGTTCATTCTCCGAGCTTGTGGGTTGGTTTCTGAACGTTTTGTTACCAGGCTAGGTAACATCTTCAGTGGAATTTAGGGAGTGTCAGTGTTCTTCTGCTTATAAGGACTTCATGTGGTCAGTAGGTCTTGTGATGGGGAGGTCATATCAGGTGAGGGTCATCGGGAGGTGAAGTCCTGGTTTGGGGGGGGGGTTGCATGGGTTGGTTAAGGGTCAATGCCATCACTGGTTGGCTGTGTGGTTGATTTGAATTCTGAGAGGTTCTTAGCTGGTTATAGGTCAATGTGTCTGTTGATGGAATTGCTTGTGGAATACCAACATGGATGTTACCTAGCCTGGTATCGAAACATTTGGAAACCAACCCACAAGCTCGGAGAATGAACCTCCACCCTCATTCTACACCAAACTACAGATAGCTGTCTATTTGTTTCCAGCATCAGGCAAGCAGTTCTCTTTGAGAAGCCAAAAAGTTGAGTATGAAGGCTTTTGCTTAGCTTTATTTTGTTGTTGCTATTACTGTTATTATTTTATAGAGCAGCCTTTGACAATCTGGTATCTTTCAGATGTGTTGTATCATATCTCTATCAATCAGCATGGCTAAAGGCATTGAAGGAAGAGGGGAAAATTCCCCCCTCCCCATATAGCTTGTAGTGTACATCAAGCCCACTCAGCCTCAATCAGGGCACTATCTGTGGCAGGTTAGACACTTGCTGGACTTCATTCTGACAGATATCCATACTGTCCAGAATCCTGTGGGAGAAAAAGCAAAACAGAGATCCAGATAGAAAGTAATAAAGAAAACTGATTATCAACTGTCCAGAACAGGTAATCCTAGAAAAATATACAAATTTACGCCCCTTCATGTCCATCCAGATGAACTTCACTTTAATCTTCAGTTCTAAGAAAAGGAGAATAATTTCTGAACATAATTTTCCTAAACTTGCATAAAGTCTATGTTTTGTTCCTTCTTAGTTTAAAAGGCCACAACATGTTGTAGCTTTCCTATGTAGAGAGGTTACTCTAACCCAGGGCTGTCAAAGTCGATTTCATTGAGGGCTGCATCAGGGATGTGTTTGACCTCAGAGGACCGGGGGTGGTGGTGGCCAGAGTTGGGTGTGGTAATGGTGGGCGTGGTAATGGTGGGTGTGGCAATGGTGGGCGGGGCCATGGTGGGTGTTTGACACAGGCTCAAGATGCATTCTTTTCCCTTCTCTTCTTTCTTTCCACAGATCTTAAACATTTTCCTATCTCTTCTACCAGATATTACTGGCAAACATTTATTACTTATTCTTCATATTCTACTAAACATTTTATTTCTAAATGTATTCCCCATTGTTTAATAGTAAATTGCTTTTCCAGGCAGAAAAGCTATTTATACTATTGTATTTTTATTATATTCAACTAATAATAAAAATACAATAGCATAAACAACATGATAATAAAAGATCTAACAGCAGATGTAAATTCCCAGGTTAGTAAATAGAAATGGCTGTCAATTATAGATACAGAATAGAATACAGAATATAGAATACAGAATAGATTGTTGATTGTAGATTAAATGGACCTACAGTATGTAAAATCTGGCATTAAACTGTAGTATTAACATAGGATGTTGCTTGTTTTCTATCCAGATCAGGCACTTACTTGAGGCCACATAATTGTAATCCAGTCCAATCCAGTCCTCCTGCAGCACTCTGCCAGCCGAAAACTGGCCGCATGGAGGCCCTGGGCGGCCACCATGCAGCCCATTTTCGGCCTCCACAGCCTCCTGCAGCACTCTGCCGGCCAAAAATGGGCCGCGGGGAGATGCATGCGCCCCCCCCATGGCCCATTTTGTCTGGCAGAGGCACCGCAGGGCGGTCCTTTGATATTTCCAGGCTGGCCCCATGGGCCAGATCTAAGCATCCCATGGGCCGGGGCTGGCCCATGGGCCTTGAGTTTGACACCCCTGCTCTAACCTAATGTTTTTCAACTTTGGGAAAGTGCCTGCTTCGTTGTCTTCAACTTTTGGAATTCTCATCAATAGCCATACTGACTATGGAATTCTGGGATTTGAAGTCTACATACCTGGAAATTTCCAGGGTTGTGAAACCATGCAACCTTGCTCAATTGGATGCCCTCAGGTGTCATGGATAACAGGTCCCAAAATTCTTAGCCAATGTGACCTTTGGGTCCTGCTTGATATGTAAATGCAACTTTTCTACAAATTAAAATATTTCTTTTGATCTGAAAGTATGTCTACAGCAGGGGTGGGTTCCTCCCGGTTCGGACTGGATCACCCGAACTGTTAGTGACCCGCTGGTGATGTCACGGATCCGGTTCGGTCAGTGCTGGTCCGTGGGCGCCGCCATCTTTTTTTGTGAATTTTTTGTGAATTTTTTACTGTTCTGCTGCTTGAAAAAGGGCCCTTCCACCTGCCCCTGGGTTTATACTGACCTTTATTCCTTCGCCTGAAGCACAGCTGATCAGCTCCTCAGCTGTGTTTCGGGCTGATTTCAGCTACTGAGCATGTGCGGAAGCAAAATTGCATGAGGGAATGCGCAAAACATCGCGATGCGAACTGGTGGGGAAGGTAAGTGGAACCCACCCCTGGTCTACATGTGTCCAAAACTATTCTGTAATTTGCACACATAGTCTCTATACTTTCTAAAAAGTGAAAATAAGAAACATGATGGAACTGACTCAGATCATTCTTAACACTGTGTGGAATAGCAACCATGACCAAAAAATTCTCTTTTTTTCAAGTAGTTTTCAACAGGGTTCAATATTCTATCACACACACATATATAGAGCTTTTTAAAACTTATGATTAACAATGACATTACTGGCATGCAGTACTCATGTATTTATCAGAATTTTCTTCATGCTCAGATTTATGTCTAAACAGTATCTTTGAAGACAGTTAAAGCAAGATAATTCAGTAAAGGAATAACTAATGCAATCAAACTATTTTTAGAAGCTTGTTTTGTTCTGTTATCTTGCTATGGAAAGTTCCACTTCATAATTAGATAAATTTTTCAGCCAAGGGGGCATTTTCTGCCCAGCTCATTACATTTGTTTCTAGTTCATGATTATCGTTCTCTCTTATTCAGGCCTCAGTGTAGGGTAGCTGTGGAGCCTTTGTTGCTGCCTTTTGCCGTATTACACTTTTGGTTCCAGATGTCCATGTCTTTTTTTTCTTTTATTGTTCTTTATCTTCAAGATGTATGCTGCCCAAAGACATTGAGTCATCAGACAACTTCTAAATCTGATGATGATGGAGATGGAGGAGGAGGAGGAGGAGGAGGAGGAGGAGGAGGAGGAGGAGGAGGAGGAGGAGGAGGAGGAGGAGGAATATAGAGATGACCTCTAGTTAAAACATGTTTTTAAAAGATAAGGCAATTTATGAAGAATATTTTAACTGATATTTAACTGGTTCTCTTTAGTCTAGAGAACCAAACACAGAGGACCTTCATATTTAGAGATATTTGGTGTGGTATAGTCAGGGGTGAGTTCTAATTTACCTCGCTGCCGGTTCGCTTCCTCCCGCGCCTCATGCGCAGTGCAAAAAAAATTAAAAAATTCCCCCCCCCCCAAAAAAAGCCAAAAACAAGATGGCAACGCATGCGCAGTACCAGAAGCTTGGCTTCTGCGCATGCGCAGAAGAAAAAAAAACCGGAGAAGTTTTTAAAAAAATTAATTTTTTTTAAAAAAATTCAAAAAAATAATTAAAAAAAAGATGGCGGCATCCACTGACCAGCACCGACCAAACCAGCTCCGTGATATCATTGTGACATCACCAGCGGGTTGCTACTGGTTTGGGCAAGCCGGTCCGAACAGGGAGGAACCCACCTCTGGGTATAGTAGTTAAGTATTAGGACCAGATATATTCACGTTCAAGTTCTCCCTAACTATGGAAGCTTACTGGGTGTCTTGGGCCAATCACTCCCCCTCAGCCTAATCTACCTCTTGGGATTGTTGATGGAGGAAAATTGGAGGAAGAACTGCAGGTATACTGTCATGTGCTCCCTGTAGAAGGAGAGCTGAATTAATTTATGATCAACAAAAATAAGGCATCTCTAATCACCTTTTCTGGTAAACAAATTGTATTATAAGGCACATACGCTTTTATGAGGTGCCGCTTGCATCATCATTTGCACAGAGTGGATGAGGAGGAGAGAAGAAGAAGGGGAAGACAAGTTAGTGATACAGATACAGACTCCGTGTGAGACAGATCACAAGTACCTTATCAATTAGCAATTATATGGTGTTAAAAACTCCGGCTGTATTGGTTGAGACCTCTTGAGATAGCCTGAAACCTTTTGATGTGAGTTCAACAGTCTCAAATTAAATCCGACATCAGTTCATCCCCTCCATGCCTCTGACGAAGTCAGCAGCAGTTGACAAAAGCTTAGGCCTTTTAACAAAACCTGTTAGTCAGAAAGAGTGCTTCCAGATGCCTTCTGATTTTTTTTTTTTTTACTGCCTTGAGCTCTTGAACAAAAGGTAGGATATCAATCACATCAATCACAATCAAAGTGGAAAAGCCAAAATGTTTTCATTGCTAAGATTTAAGGGGTAAGGATGAAAGTCAGCCCCATAGCTGGGTCCTGCTGTGCCTCTTTTTCACGGTGGCAGTTTTTCTTCTTATGGTAGCAGTAATGATCTTCCCTTTATGACTAGGTCACCCTGTATTGCTTTTCACACATACATATCCTGAAATGATAGCTTTTAACTTAGAAATCGGTAAGAAGAGCATACCACCGCTAATAAAATAATTCCAATGAGCTTTGCTAGCTTCCTCATCTCCAGCTATCATCTTACAGTAATAACTGAAGAATGTGGACAATAAAATGGTATGGACATAACCGATCAACCAATTCTTATTAGTCGATCTACAGAACTACAGAACAAGAAAAGGAAAATGCATTTTGATACAAAGAAAATCATTTCCTGTGCTTTCTGTTGATTTGTTTTTTTCGGGGGGGGGGGGAGTGCAAAGGTAGAAAAACAGCCTGAGGAAAAACTGACAGCTTTTTAGATGTCCTGCAGTTTTCCTCCTTGACTATCCAACTGATGGTTTAACTGGTTTTGCTTTCAGTAAAAAATAAATATAAAACATGTAGTTAAAGGTAAAATGTTGTATGTTCACCTGAGCCATTATGCACAGAGTTCTCAGCCTTCCTTTGCCAGTGTTTCTAGGAGTCAACAGATACAGTGAAATTTCAATTTTTCTGACCCAATTTTGCAAACGTAGGTAGTCTTCGTCTTACAACAGTTCATTTAGTGGCCGTTCAAAGTTACAATGGCACTTTAAAAAGTGACTTATGACTGTTTTTCACACTTACAACTGTTGCAGCATCCCCATGGTCACCTGATCAAAATTGACTGGCAACTGACTCATATTTATGATGGTTACAGTGTCCCGGGGTCATGTGATCACCTTTTGCGACCTTCTGACAAGCAAAGTCAATGGGGAAGCCAGATTCACTTAACAACGGTGTGACTAATTTAACAATTGCAGTATTCACTTAACAAATGTGGCAAGAAAAGTTGTAAAATGGGGCAAAACTCACTTAACAAATTTTT
>QLTV01003900.1:908551-918997 GCA_003457575.1 Thermophis baileyi | reverse complement strand
CATTCCTAGGTGTGCGTTTAGTGGTTTAGTTTTAAATATAGTTGTTTATTTTTGTGCAAAAATACATTTTTCATGACTCGGATGCCAACACCCAACACAGCAACGTCAGGATTTCAAGAGATTCAAACGAGACTTACGCGAGATAAAATATTTTCTAAGGATTCTGTAAGCGACCTCTTGGCTTTGCTCTTGAGCATGTCAAGCTTGAACCGAGTTGTGCTGTACGGCATTTCGTTTCCCACGGCTTCTCCAGACGACTGCCCGCTCTAGGACGTTAAGATAACAAATGCATTTGAAAAAGAAAATAAAGATAAATAATAATAATAATAATAATAATAATAATAATAATAATAATAGTGTAATAGAACTGGGGCACATCCAATCCCAGGCAGGGTACCATATCTGGATGTGCTGGAAAAAGCAAAAAAGGTTATGGTAGACCTTGAAAAAAAATAGAAGATTAAGGTAGCTGCAAGCAAGCTGATTTAGAAGGACCAAAATGACTAGATAACTATTTGTGACTATCATACTTAAAATTCATATTATCCGTCCACCTGCATACATAGTTTTAAATGGCAGAATACATTCTGCTGCATTGGGATTCTCCCACCTGTTTTTGGCATCATGACATACTACATCAGAGCAAGACAATAAAAATTCTTGGTACCGTGGTAAAATCCAAGAATTTATAGAGAATTCAGAAAAAGAGTAGCAAGAGGTATCTAACACGTGCAGCCTGTATATTGTACAAAAGAAGAAATGACTCTCACGAAAAAAAAAGGAGGGGGAGCCAAAAATGATATTTCTGGACTTGAGGGTTACTAGATAGTTCTCCTTTTCTTCCTTTCTTTGTGTCTTAGTATTTATATTTCTGGGACTAATGCCAAGACTCATCAACAAGGATATAACATCCTATATACTGAAAGAACTCTAGTAATTCTGCAGATTAACTGAGACACGATGGACCAAATTTCATGGAATTACACCAGGGAGTTCAAAAGTCATCCTATTCCTGCCAAACTTTCCTTCAGAAGTATAGTCTTCTCCTTGCAATGCTATGACTACAGTAAAGTCAAATATACAGTCCTGGTGGACTTTGATCGTGTTTCCCAAGATCTTGGATAATTTGCTTATTCTCCCTGTTTAATCTATGTAAGACAGTCTTATTACTTGGTCCTGAGGTTTCCAAATTAATGGGTGGGTCTTCTAATCTCCTGACATTAAAATGCCTTCCAAATGTTTATCATAGATTTCTCAATCTCTTAAATATTGGACGCACTCCATCTTTCCACTTGGAAGTTAAATTGTACCACAGAACCTGTAGGTTCAAGGTTTCACATTTCCAGGGTACATGTGGAACATCAGATATAAGACACTAAATTTCATTGTTACTGACATTCTATTTCTTTTCCATTCCCTATGGTGGATATAATCAACCTTCCAAATAAAAAAAAATGACCTAATCACTGCCCATATAAGCACTGGGATGAAATAAAGCAGTCTACCCCAAAACTGTCCCATTATCTTATCTAGATAACTGGGACTTTCCTAGAAAAAAGGCCATTTCCCTTAAGAAAAGAGTAAAATATCAGACAAGCTGAGACAACTAGTGGTAACAAGAGATGAAGTTATAAACTAGATTGGCAATTTAGAAATCAATCAATCAATCCAGGATCCAAAAAAGTATCACCCAAGAGTCCTTAAAGAACCTAACGATGTAATTGCTAATATTTTCAGAAAAATATACAACTTTTTTTTTATATTGGCATTTGTTCCAGAGGAGTTAAAAATAGCCAATGTGAGTCCTGCTTTGAAAAAGAGACCAGGGGACATAAAGGATACTTTTATTTATTTAGTCAACACATTTCTATATGTATTTAAAAGGATATGCTAGTTAGCTTATCTAGCTTAGCTTAACGCCTGTTCCTGAGAAAATGTTTAAAAGCATTATTAAAGAAAAAATAAGTGAGAAGGAGGAGGAAGAGGATGAAACATTGTTCCTACAAAAGCAAGTCTTGCCTTATAACCTTCTAGATATTTTGGATGTTATTAACAAGCATGCAAATAAAGTTGACCTATAGATATCATATATATTAACACTATATCTCACCAAAACTTCCTGAACTACTACCTCTTCTTCTTCTTCTTCTTCTTCTTCTTCTTCTTCTTCTTCTTCTTCTTCTTCTTCTTCTTCTTCTTCTTCTTCTTCTTCTTCTTCTTCTTCTTCTCTTCTTCTTCTTCTTCGTTCCTTGCATTAGAGCAGGTCATTTCTGATATTCTCAGTTCACATTCCAGGAGAACAAGAAGAAAAAGCTAAGAGATGCCCATCCCTAAGCCCTGGGGCTGCAAGTAGGACTCAAAAGGCTGAATGTAGCCCCTAGACCTAGAGCATCTAAAATGTTATCAAAAAATTGTCAATTGTCATATGTTAGATGATTGAAATATATTCATTATTAATTATTAACTGTATTTAATTAATGCAAAATGATCAATAATAAATCATTTTCCCCTTATGGTTTCACCTTTTTTGAGAGTGTGGTCTACACTTTCCAGTATGGGGGAAAAAGCTAGAATAACAGTAATAATGAAGAATAGAAATCTCATAAAATGAACTATCCCTCCTAGAAGCCCATCTTATCTTAGAAATTCTTAGGAAGCACTATATTATCTATATTTAGCTTCTACCAAATCAGGTGTCAACGCCGACAATCTATGAAACCCAATGTTATGTTTATGAGTTTCCTGTTGACTCACTTAAGTAAACAACTTACTAAATTTTTTGGATAAATTCATGAGCAGCATTGCAATGGGAGTAGACATGATCACTTTTCAGTAAATTATGCTAGGAATGTATAGAGCATGTTATTATTATTATTTTAGTTGCATAGTTTATTTCTATATATCCTGACCCATAAGGATCCCTCTAGAGTCTTACCTAAAAATAGTACAGAGATAATGTAATCTAGTCATTAATCTCAGATTAGAATTGAAGAGATTATCCTCAAATTAATACCAGATTATGTAAATTATGAAGCTCTCATTGATAGGGTACCCATTGATACTGGTCACTATTTGTTTCTCAGACCAGACTACCAATGAAGTTCTTATGAGATGAAAAGTGGAAGTCACGTTTGCATGTTCCTTGCAGATAAAGTGATATAAATCATAAAGAAATAACTAAATACAATTCAATTTGGGACCAATTCAATTTCCTTGTCAAACTACAGTATTTAAATGTTTCTACCTTGCCTCTCTCCAGTTCCCAAGTATCACTGTGATCTCTTTGGTTTTCAAACCATTTGACTCCTGCTAGTTATCAGGTCTTCTAGCTAGCTTTGTCCTCCTCACTTCCTCCCTCTGCCTTCTACAGGTTTGCAGATCTTTTTGTGACCAAATGACTAAGTGGGAGGGGGAAGGATGGGATCTAACAGTTGTGTCTTAGATGAGCTACTGAACCCCAGCTGTTGATGTTCAATTGCTTTCATGAGTAATTGATCGTAATAGGAAGAGAAAGGGGGAAGGAGAGGACAGTAATGTGCCACAGAACAATGATAAATCTGTTACTATTGGTGTAACCTAGTAATACTTCCTCAGAGGGAGGAAAAGGAATTTAAGTGAAGAGTCAACTTCACATTTCCCTTGTTGCAGTATGAAGCAATATTGGACATCTCCAATATTGTTTAAAAAATATCTTAAGCCTTTCTTCCTACAAAGTAACTGCTGAAGAGAACTGAATTAACAATGCTCCCAACGGTAAGCAGAATTCAGCAAGTCTCTTCCCATTACCTCCATTAAAGCAGGCTTCATCTGCAGACAGCATCTGATGACAGCCCATTCATACAGCCCCGAGGGGTTATATAGAGAATTGGATTCTCTCTTGCATTCATTTGTCTCTCACTTGCCTCTCTGTTGAGAGCTTCAGACCACACAGTGGCAGCTTGCGTGGGTTGGTTGTAAACACCATGTCCAATAGAGTTCTAGTGAGCCTGCGGGGTCTTCAGATGGCTCCTGGGGGATCACAGCTGTGCATGAACAGAAGGGGGGAGAGGGTTCTTTGGGCTTCTTTCAAACTTGACAACTTGACCACTGTATAAATCAACATTCAGCAATGACTGCAATGCAAGGAGATTTTAAAGAGTCTGCCTCCGTTGAAATAGCCACCATTTCTTCCACTACAAAATTAAGGAGACGTCTGTCTGTCTGTCTGTCTGTCCGTCTGTTTGTCTGTCTGTGCCTGTATGTATGTGTGGGTGGATGTATTCATTCCACACACAGAGACATACTCCATGAATAGATCCACATACACATTCAACTGCTATCTTTCTTCTATGTGTAAGTAGCAGCAGAGAGGAATATCCATATGGTTTTGTCCCTGAAAGGGAAGGGATTATAATGACTCCTCTAATCATTGTCACAGGTAAGGTTTTCAGACAGCACTGTTCCCCCTGTCCTGGGAGAGGTGTGGAATAGTTGCCAACAAAGCCATTGAATTAGAGCAGAATGAAATTATTTTACCAGGAGAACATTAGGCCTAATTGAGGAGATTAATTCCAACAACTGATTTTTCAGTATATGACAACACATCCCAGTCCTCCAACTTTCCTGGGTGCTATGTTTTCCTTTCTAAATCCATTTCGCCAAAACAATCTGAGAGTTGGGGCTGCTTCTGGAAGATGATGCAAAGTCCATAATTGGACGTTGCTTATGTGTGGCCCTCGTTCATTTGATCATGCACTGCCCAAATTCAGATTTCCAAAATGGAAACTGAGATGGACAAAATTCATGGGTATAAGGAAAATTGCTTCATTTGCCGCTTCAACACTTCTTCTCTGCTTAAAGTTGAGAAGGTAATAAATAATTTACATATACCCTTTGTTTATTTTTGTTCTTTTAAAGTAATAACAGAAAAAGAAATTTTCTTTGGCTAAGATCAAGTGCAGTATCTGTTCTCATCGATTTACAATTATTCTTTATATTTATTTGTTTGTTTGTTTGTCACATTTTTGAACCACCCATCTCATTCAGAGAGGGAGTTTATTGCCTTTTCTGTTCCATTGCAATAGCAAACTTGAGGTATATTTAGCGCTCTCTGGATTTTTTTTACACAAACTTTGCATTGATGCTTCATTATTACATCAGTTATATTTCACGAGTGTTCTAGAAACAACTGCCTGGACTAATTTCAAAGAGTGCTTTCTTCCTTTTGATTTTCCAGGGATCACAAAGACATGAAAAGCAAGGCATTTAATATTTACTGTGTTGCTCCTCCCAGTTTCCCTCTCCCTTTCTCTCTCTTGCACATAGATGTGCTTTTTATACACAGACATCAAAGGAATTGGAAATGCTGTTAGAATCTGGAAAAAACAGATGCTTTGGGCAGCAAGATCTCGATTTTTGCACCAGATTGATAATTTAGAAACCCTGAAGTATCAAACTTGCATTGAAGATGTTATCTAATTGGGCAATGAAATATCTGCACACAAACAAACACACAAATTCAGAGAGCACCAAGGACCCCACCATTCAATATGTTTAAAGATGTTTAAGGACATGTCCGTTAAGTGTTGGAAATGTCATCAGATACCTGGGTCGTATTATCATATGTGGTGGACATGCCCAAAAGCAAAAATAATTGGGCAAAAATACACACATGGTTGGAAAAAATGATAAAGCAACATATAGATTTAAAACCAGAAATATTTTTGTTGGGCATTTTACCAGATAAGTATAACAAGGCGAATACATATTTGATTTTACATGTATTAACTGCAGCTAGAATTGGATTTGCACAACAATGGAAGAGTGAAGAGATCCCTACAGATGAAAATGTGATTAACAAAATATTACATTGATAGAATTCTTTATTGGCCAAGTGTGATTGGACACACAAGGAATTTGTCTTTGGTGCATATGCTCTCAGTGTACATAAAAGGAAAAAGAAAAAATACATTCATCAAGAATCATAAGATACAACACTTAGTGATAGTCATAGATTACTAATCAGCAATAATATTAGTAATAAGCTAATAAGAATAAGCAATAAGCAAAAGAATGTGCAGAAATGGATAGACTAATACTTACAATTAAGGAAAAGGAAGAAACTGAATACTTCTTGACATGGGACTTATTTTATCAATGGCTAGCTAATAAAAACAGAAGTTAGAAACATGTGGATATAAGAAAAGTTTCAAATTTATTTCTAGTTCTATGCCGCCCAACTCCTGGAGGACTCTGGGCGGCTTACAACAATAGAAAACATTATTAAAATATAAAAAACTATTAAAAAGAAACATATTAAAAACATTCAAAAAACAACTAAAAACTCATACACAGGACTAATGACACAAAGGAGGTTTGTTAAAATGGACAAGCAAATATTATTATTATTACTATTATTATTATTATAGAACTAATACCAATGTAATGAATATTGTTGTAAATACTTTGATTATTATTTCCTAAAAATATTTGTACCCAGACAACACACTGTTTAACTAAAAATGGAATTTTTATATGTTACAAACTAAAATAAAAAAATTATATATATAAAAAAAGGACCCCACCGTTCAATATCTGAGCTACAGAAAACTATCTTCTGTTGGAACCTGGTCTCTGTCAGGTGATTGAGATGACAGTTTTCGCAATCCTTGCCGTTAACCATACAGGCTGAAGCTAAGGGATGCTCGTCTAAACACTGGCCTGTGGTAGCAACTTTAAAAGAGGTATGTCTATGGAGATTCTCAGTCATCCAGGTCATGGTTGTTTCTTTCATTGAGAATCTAGAGCTGTGCTTTCTGCTGGATATTTTCTGCCCTGTGTCCCTTCACTGTTGAACACAGGCACAGGCTGTTGGGGATGAGTCTGTACTGTCTGCATATCAAATTGAAGTGCAAATGGTTCCTGTAGTCTGCAATTTTTGCGGAACTGAAGAAGCTTCTTGGATAAGAAGAGAAATACCTTCAAGGAAAAAGAAAGAAAGTCCAGTTGTCTTCGTCTTCTCAGCTTGCAAGAGTCTTGGGTAGCCTTGAAAAACTTGTCTTCTGCAGGTGGGCAGAATCCTATTTTTGACCTCCCTGATGAGACTCTTATCAGTAGCTCTAAAAATAATAACCCACAAAGAATGAAAGGGTTTTGTGTCATTAAAAAAAAAAGCCAGATAACCCTCCGGATAGATATAAATCATGTCATAAGGAAAGAGGAGCACTCTTAGTTTTTATAAGAAACTGTGATTTACATCTCACCTATAAATAACCCTGCCCTCTGCAAAGACAGGTTTCATTTTGCAGCAAGCAACAGACAGTGGAAGAATTAGAAATTTGGCACTAAAACCACATGCAAAGGGTGCATAAATCGAACAGTGTTAGTGTCACTTCATTTCTCCTTTTTTCCAATCTTTTATTTGCAGTATGCCAGTATATGCATGTTTGTGTACAGGGGTGGATTCCAACTTACCTCACTGCCAGTTCTCTCCCTCCCCCCCTGCGTGGGCGCGCCTCGTGGGCACGCGCGTGCTTTGTGCGTGCGCGCATGCACAGTAACAAACAAAAAAAAGCCAAAAAAAAGATGGCGACCACATGCACAGTGCTGGAAGTCGGCTTCTGCGCATGCTCAGAAGGAAAAAATTTTTTAAAAATTCAAAAAAAAATCGGGAAAAAAATCGAAAAAAAATCAAAAAAACAACAAAAAAAAACCGGAAAAAAAAGCGAAAAAAAATCAAAAAAACAATGGCGGCCCCCACGGACCGGCACCGACCAATCCAGTTCAGTGACATCATTGTGACATCACCAGCGGGCCACTACCGGTTTGGGAGAACCGGTCCGAACCGGGAGGAACCCACCCCTGTTTGTGTAGCTCCACATCACATACATTTTGGGGTTCATATCTTTAATGAATTTTTGCTATTGTTTAGAGAATAGTAGTAGTAAATCTAGTTGCCATGCAATCTTGCCTTTTGCTTTGCTTATTGCTTCAGATACGTTGACTGCGGTTCAATTCACATGAAGATGCTAATCAAAGAAAGGGTAGTTCCGTAGAATACATAGCCAGGCTAATCCAGCCTGATATTCGATACAATTTTGAAACTCCTTCAGCATTTTTCTCAGTTTTGGGGTGTGGTTACACACATGCCATGTCTCTTAGAAAAAATGAAGATTCATAGAAACGTTAACTGACCCGAATATTATATGGTTTGGGAACTCCCTCCCTTCAGGGAACAGATTCTAGGAGTACTATAGGCTTGTATGCTCAGGAGTCAAAGATTTACTAGGCAACTTCTATCCAGAGGTGGGTTTCAGCAGGTTCTGACCAGCTCTGGAGAACCGGGAGCGGAAATTTTGAGTAGTTCGGAGAACCGGTAAATACCACCTCTGACTGGCCCCGCCCCCATCTATTCTCTGCCTCCCGAGTCCCAGCTGATCAGGAGTAAATGGGGATTTTGCAGTAACCTTCCCCTGGAGTGGGGAGGGAATGGAGATTTTACAGTATCCTCCCCCTGCCACGCCCACCAAGCCATGCCCACCAAGCCATGCCACGCCCACCAAGCCACACCCACAGAACCGGTAGTAAAAAGGGTTGAATCCCACCACTGCTTCTATCCCCATAGTAGAGAAGACTGGGACATGTTCTGGGGCGTGCACGTTCTATTCACAGCCTGCAGCATGCCTTTGGGGGCATCTCTGTTACCCCAAACGAACTATACGTGTGCCCTAGAATACACCATTCTGCAGCATCTACACACTACAAGAAAGTACACTTTTTAAGCAGCCTGTCTCTGGAACGGCTGATATTCTTACGTGTGTTGACTAATCGAAAGAATCTCCCCATACTAAATGCACAGTTTCTGAACTTCAGCTGGTGTTTTAATTCAAGCACTACACTATAAATAAAATTAAAATAATTGTGGAATCATAAACATATTACCTTTGTGCTGTGTTTGAAAGTTAATCTCAGCAAAATCAGCAGAGTGAAGAAAATGGATCTCCATTCAGGATGGGGATTGTTAAACTGAACAGTACTTTTTCTATTTATTTATTTTTAATGTACCGAATAGGGCAAAGCTTGTCCTCCCTAAAATGTACACTGCACTTATTGTGCATTGGGACCAATATCTAAAAAGGCAGACTGTTCAAATCCTCTTGTCTTAAACCAATTAAACTGTAAAATAGCAAAAGAACCAGCAATGATTTTTAAGAGCATTTCTTGTGAAGCCGAAGATATGGATCCTTCTGTAAAGGAGTGGGATTTGTATATATACTTTGTATTATTAAATTTGAAATATATGCAAATAAAGTCAGAGTTTCTTCGTATTTATTTCCCAAATGCGCATCCCAAGAGATTAGGTGCATTAAGCCTGTGCAATAGCAAAGAATTGTGGTTGTGTGGCTGAAGGTCAGAAAATATACATATATTTTTACACTTTTTTGATGTCCAATGCCTTTCATAATTTGTTTTGTTGGACCTGAGCCTAATCTTTAAGTTATTTCAGACCTCTCCCGCAAACATGGAATGGAACTCTTAGCTAAACTGGGTAACAGAGAAGCGAGACAAACTTACTCTCACAACCTAACCCAAACATGGGGGGGGATTGTGTATGTTCCTAGTCACACCCAAACACAGCATTGAAAAAACAGAGGAAAAACTATTTGTTTATTCATAAACGTGACTCTGAGCGGCATATAACCCAACAGTTAAAACTCCAAAACAATCAAAAATTCAAAAAACTATATGAAGTAAACAGATAAAATAAACAAATAAAATCCATGAAAGTGGGAGAACAAAGATCATGTAGTCACATACAGCCCCCTTGCAGGCTCTCCCCATGACAATTCCTGTCAGTGGAAAGGGAACCACAAAATGTTTAGAATGGCAGCAGTTTTGCCTTATGGGCATGATCAAGGGTTTTGTAGTCCATCTGTCCAAAATACTTTTTAAGCAACTTTGTTTATTTATTTATTTATTTATTTATTAAATTTGTATGCCGCCCAACTCCCAAGGGACTCTGGGCGGCTCACAACAATATAAAAAACCATTAAAAAAAACCATAATAAAAACAATTAAAAACAGTTAAAAACTCATGCATACCGTTTCATGGCCGGACCTCGCCAATTACAGAGGCGAGATCAACGGCCCCAAGCCTGCCGGAAGAGCCAGGTCTTCACCGCTTTCCGGAAGGCCAGCAGTGTGGGGGTGGTCCGGATCTCAGGGGGTAGCTGGTTCCAGAGGGCCGGAGCAGCAAAAACACATTAAAAAAACACATAATAAAAACAATTAAAAACAGTTAAAAACTCATGCCTACCGTTTCATGGCCGGACCTCGCCAATTACAGAGGCGAGATCAACGGCCCCAAGCCTGCCGGAAGAGCCAGGTCTTCACCGCTTTCCGGAAGGCCAGCAGTGTGGGGGTGGTCCGGATCTCAGGGGGTAGCTGGTTCCAGAGGGCCGGAGCAGC
>QLTV01003900.1:890670-907186 GCA_003457575.1 Thermophis baileyi | reverse complement strand
AGGTCAAGTGTGTGTCCCCCCCTATGAGTCGGACCCTGAACTACTTGGGTCAGGTCCATGGTTGTCATGGAAGCCATGAACTCCTGAGCCGAATCTGAGGATTCACCAAGTGATGGCAAGTTGAAGTCCCCCAGCACCATAAGCCTGGGGAACTCCACCGCCAACCCGGCTACTGCCTCTAGCAGCACAGGCAGGGCCGTCGTAATGCAGCTGGGAGGCAGGTATGTCAACAACAAGCCCAACTGAACCCCTGAGTCCAACTTCAAGAGGAGAGACTCACACCCAACAATCTCCGGGGCGGGGTGTTCTGCTACGAATAGCAGTGTTCCCATGTTGTTGTTTTTTTCTTCCACCCTAGCCGTTGAAGTCCCCCCGTACCATAAGCCTGGGGAACTCCACCGCCAACCCGGCTACTGCCTCTAGCAGCACAGGCAGGGCCGTAGTAACGCAGCTGGGAGGCAGGTACGTCAACAACAAGCCCAACTGAACCCCTGAGTCCAACTTCAAGAGGAGAGACTCACACCCAACAATCTCCGGGGCGGGGTGTTCTGCTACGAATAGCAGTGTTCCCATGTTGTTGTTTTTTTCTTCCACCCTAGCTCCCTATTCATGTAGTGGGGGTTACTTTGAGATTTTTCTCCTCTGGGCAACCCATAGGATTGAAGCTTAATGCGGGGACACCTCCCTGAGCTTCTGAGCAGCAATGTCTTCAGCTGCTTAGGGGTCAGACAAGGCCTGTTTCATGTCTGACATAAAAGGAACTTTCCCAAGCAGCTTCAGTGAACATGAGGCGTTTTCTCCCTTGCAGTTAATCACATTACAAGAGGTTTTTGTTTGTTTGTTGCTTGGTCTTTCTCCCTTTTCATGCCACACCAGCTGCGTATTGCTTTAAAAATGTATCCCTCCAGGGGAGTCATTTTGGTTGCAGCATGAAATGTTGTGGCAGTTCTCAGAACTGCCAGCTTTTATGCGTATGTCAAGAGTCTCAACATGTTTGAAGTTCTTTTTGCAGCATTAATATTATTTTCTTGAAGTGCTGGAAGACTGAATTTTAAGCTTCTCGCCTTCTGCAAAGGGAAAATGTGGGGTGACGAGAGGGAGAGATCTAATCCAAACCACAGACATAACCAGTCTCAATCATGCTGGGATTACTCATCTGACCTCATGATGCTGGCATGCATCCAAGAGATTGTTTGGGGGGGGGGGGTTACCTGTCATAATTTAAATATCAAATCTGGATACCTAAAAAAGTCAGCTTCTAAGTAACATTGTTATACCACTGAGCAAGAATAGCTGTCATGTTGTATCTAAGGTAATGCTTATATTCCATTTGTATTGGAAAGGGTAGAACATAGAACACAGAATAGTAGAGTTGGAAGGCTTTGGAGGTCTTCTAGTCCAAACCCCTGCTCGAGCAGGAGACCCTATACCATTTCAGACAAATGGTCATCCAGTCTCTTTCTGAAAGCCTTCAGTGATGGAGCACCCACAACTTCTGAAGGCAAGATATTCCATTAGTTGATTGCTCTCACCGTTAGGAATTTTCTCCTTAGTTCTAGGTTGCTTCTCTCCTTGATTAGTGCCCATCCATTGTTTCTTGTCTTGCCTTTTGGTGCTTTGGAAAATAGTTTGACTCTCTCATCTTTGTAGGAGCCCTCAAATATAGGAAAACTGCTATCATGTCACCCCTACTCCTTCTTTTCATTAGACTAGACATACCCCACCGTTCCTCGTATGTTTTAGCCTCCAACCCCCTAATCATTCTTGTTGCTCTTTCCTGCACTCTTTCCAGAGTCACAACACCATTTTTATGTTGTGGTGACCAGAACTGGATGCAGTATTCCAAATATGGTCTTACCTTTACCTTTGTAAAGGTAAAAATGATGCCAGGCCAATAAGAAATTCAAAAAGTTCAACTTTTTTTTTATTTTCATGGGGGAAGCTATACAGGAGGGGGGAAAACTACCTTTCTTTTATGCAATTGTTGATTGGATGACAAATATTCATACACACACACACACACACACACACAGAGAGAGAGAGAGAGAGAGAGAGAGAGAGAGAGAGAGAGAGAGAGAGAGAGAGAGAGAGATCAAATTGCTACTCTGGGACCTGGAATGTACAGTAGCAATAGGTGAATATAAGAAATCGGGAGATGCTGTGGAATTTGCACTCCACCCTCATTCTTAAATCTCCAAACATACAACGTGTGTCACCCTTGCTGTGTATAATTGCACTGCAGGTATGAAAGATGGAGGAAGTTCACTGAAGAATTTTCTTTACTGAAGAGGTCATTAAAGGTAGAATACAATTCTAGCTTTTATTCAAATAATGCCTCTTTACTTTTCCCCCATCCCCATAAGTTTCAGTTCATTGTGGCCAATCAGACATATCTTACTATTTTATCATTGACCAATCTATGCTTGCTCTTTTCCATTATATATGAGTCCATATGAAAAAGCAAAATACAGCAATCTTTTGAAGTAGTAGAACAGGCTGAAATATCAAAAGCCTCAACTTCAACATTATTTAATATTGGTTCATCCGATATTGATGTGCATCTATTCTGTGATGTAAAAATTTCAATTGTTCTTTACATTCACAAGCCTCTCTTATCTAAAAAATAATAATAAAGGTTTATTTTGATATGTTGGCATAGGACATGAGTAAGTGAATATTTACAAATTTATTGATAAGAGTTGTACAATTGCCCGACTTATGTAATGTAATCTTGAACAACTCACAAACAATAATAAAACAAGAAAAGCAGTAAAAAAAAAACACATAAAAACTGGCAAAATAATCCTTTCCTGTGCCCCAAACATAATACACCCCCAAAGATCCAGAAGTAAACTTTACAGCATCATTGGGTTCCAACCAGTGGTGAAATCCAAATTTTTTTACTACTGGTTCTGTGGGCGTGGCTTGGTGGGCGTGGTGTGGCTCGGTGGGCGTGGCTTGGTGGGCATGGCAGGGGAAGGATACTGCAAAATCCCCATTCCCTCCCCACTCTGGGGCCAGCCAGAGGTGGTATTTGCCGGTTCTCCGAACTACTCAAACTTTCCGCTACCAGTTCTACAGAACCTGTCAGAACCTACTGAATTTCACCCCTGGTTCCAACCTTCTGGTACCTCAAGGCTTGTGGGAAAAGCTAGGTCTGTACACTTTTTTAGAAGGCCAGGAGGGTTGGGGCCTGCCAGATCTCATGGGAAAAGGTGTCCGAAAAGCAGGGGCAGTTATTAAGAAGGAGCTCTGCTTAGTCCTGCTAGGGGGCAGCATTCAAAGAAAGCGACCTAGTCCTAGAGCATGTCTGATCTGTCAGAACTGATCTGCTGTCTGATCTGTCAGATCTAGTGGGCAAAGGCAGTCTTGCAAATAATTTGGTCCCATGCTATTCAGGGCTTTAAAAGTGATGACTAGAACCTTGAATTGTACCTGGGGGAAAAATGGAAGCCAGTACAACTCTCAATGAAGTGGTATAACATGGGAAAACCATAGGGTATCCTAAACTGCACATGGTACAGGTAGTCCTCAACTTACGACAGTTCATTTAGTGACCGATCAAAGTTACAACGGCACTGAAAACAGTGACTTATGACCGTTTTTCATAACTACCACCGTTGCAGCATCCCCATAGTCACATGATCAAAATTCAGATACTTGGCAATTGACTCATATTTATGATGGGGTCGGTGTCCCAGAGTCACGTGATCAAGTTTCTGTGACCTTCTGACAAGCAAAGTCAATGGGGAAGCCAGATTCACTTAACAACCGTGTTACTAACTTAACAACTGCTGTGATTCACTTAACAACTGCAGCAAGAAAGGTCGTAAAATGGGGCTTAGCAAATGTTTCACTTAGCAACAGAAATCTAGGGTTCAATTGTGGTCGTAAATCGAGGGCTACCTGTACTGCATTCTGGAACAGTTGTAATTTCCAGGTGATCTTCATGAGCAGTTCCATGTAGAACACATTGCAGCAACCCAACCTGGAAGAGACCAAGGCATGCGTGCACCAAGGAAGGTCACAATTGGTACATAAAATGAATCTGTGTGAAAGGCCCCCCAGCTGCCACCTGCTCTTTGAATGGTCCTCTTCATTCTCCTGTATAATTCTATGCAAAAGAAAAAAGAAAAAAGTGCACCAAAACAGAGCAGCCAAATGAACCATGACTGCCAATACTGCCCACCTCCCATTTCAAGGTAATAAAACTTAAGGATCAACAGAATAGCAGACAGAACGTCTTGCTTGGGGAACTATTTTGTCTAGACTAGAGCCAACATTAGAAAGATAAGATCAATTTTTATCCCGCTTTATAGACAGGGAGCTGAGGATGGGAGAGACCAATTGTCCAAGGCCATGTCCTTTTGAAGGAGTCCAACATTAATCAAACGTCTTAGATTTGTTCCTAACTTTCTGTTAAGGAGCCAGGCATGAAAAGTAAAATGTGGTTAATTTCAGGCGGAACAATTGAAAAGCAATATATCCACCTTCTTTCCTTTTTTTCTTTTGTTGTTGTTGTTGTTCCCTGATGCTTAAATTATTTTCCTCCCACTGCTCTAAACAGGATGGAAGGAATTTTGTCTGCTCAAGATCCGGCATAGTTCTCCTCATTCTTTCTTCTCAAGACTGGGGATATATAATTTCCTCAACTTTGTCCAGAATTATTTCCTCACAATTCTGCCTCATCCAGAATGTTCGAGAACACCTCTTTGACTTATTGGGAAGCACTAGTTGTAGCCTTTTCTGCCACTTCATGGAGAAGGATAGAGAAGTCTGAAACACTCTCAGAGGCGATCCAAAAATCCATGGTCCTGGAGTATTGTCCTAGGACAGTGATGGCGAACCTGTTTTTTCTTGCATGCTAAAAATGGAAGCGCGTTCACGCTAGCGCGTGTGCATGCCAGCACACAACACCCCCCCCACGCATGCCGCATTGCACATGCGTGCATCCCTGTGCATGTGCCCCCCCAATTGGGCTGTTTTTCACCCTCCATAGGCTTCAGGAGGCTTCCCTGAAGCCTCTGGAGTGCAAAAAACAGCCCAACAGGCAAACCGGAAGTCCATTCCGAACTTCTGGTTTGCCCGTTGGGCCATTTTTCGCCCTCCCCAGGCTTCAGGGAAGCCTCCTAAAGCCTGGGGAGGGCAAAAATGGCCTTCCCCAAGGCCGAAAATCAGCTGGCCAGCACACACATGTGCGCTGGAGCTGACATAGCGCAACGCCTCACGTGCCCTCAGATATGGCTCCGTGTGCCACCTGTGGCACGCATGCCATAGGTTCGCCATCACGGTCCTACGACCAAATAAATCAGTACCTATCTGGTACAGGACCCAGATTGTTGGGGGCAATATGCTAACTCTGTAAACCGCTTAGAGAGGGCTGTAAAAGCACTATGAAGCGGTATATAAGTCTAAGTGCTATTGCTAAGTGCTATTGCTAATGTCAAGAAGAAGAAAAAAACCCACAATACTTGCAACTGTTGGACTTTGAAACTAAGATATATAAACATCCCTCTTGTCTTCTTCAGATACAGGTGCCTATGTTTGTATGAATTTGCTCCATATTCCACGTTTCTACACATTCAGTGCCATTGACATTTTTATGATTTAAAAAAGAGGGGGAAATGAAATAGAACTTTCTCTGTTATACCTTCTTTTGCGAAATATACAGTACATGGACCGCCCTATGAAACCCGGCACCAGTTAACAGCAGTGTCCCCCAAGGCAGCATTTTAGGACCCACACTCTTTCTGCTTTACATAAATGACCTTTGCGATCATATTATAAGCAGCTGCGTCCTCTTCGCTGATGATGTAAAACTATTTAACACCACCGACAATACAGCTGCCCTATAAACAGACCTTGACTATGGGTCAGAATGGTCACACAATTGGCAACTTCAAATCTCAACTAATAAATGCTCTGTCCTACACATTGGCAAAAAAAAATCAGAACACCAAATACAAGCTGGGCAGATATGACCTCGTAGACGACCCTCACTCTGTCAAGGACCTAAAAGTACTCATCTCAAACGATCTAAATTCCAGAGCTCACTGTAACAGCATTGCCAAAAAAGCATTAAGAGTTGTTAATTTTGCGAAGCTTCTTCTCCGGTAACATTGTACTGCTAACTAGGGCATACAAAACCTTTGCCAGACCAATTCTCGAATACAGCTCGTCTGCCTGGAATCCACACTGTATATCGGACATTAATACAATCGAGCGGGTCCAGAGGTATTTCACGAGAAGAGTACTCCACTCCTCTGCTCACAATAGAATACCTTATGCCACCAGGCTTGAAATTTTGGGCTTGGACAACCTTGAACTACGTCGCCTACGGTCTGACCTTAGCATAGTACACAAAATTGTCTGCTACAACGTCCTACCTGTCAACGACTACTTCAGCTTCAACCGCAATAATACATGGGCAAACAATAGATACAAACTCAAGGTGGCGGGCATAAGCGCACCAGCGTTCCTACCGTCCCTGTCCTACTGTCCCCATTTATTTGTAATCATTTCCTATGTTCATGTCTATGTTTATACTTATACCTGTTTTCTTGTACATGTTTGACAAAATAAAGAAATAAAATAAATAATAAATAAAAATGTTTCATTCATTGTTGTTTATCCAGCCCCAAACAAATTTGTTTTATCAGTTTATGCCCATTTGTGTCTGCTGAATTTTGTATCTTCATTCATCCATCCTTGACCCCTTGTCAGCTTAGCCTCACCTTTTCACTCATTCTGTCATCTTGTGAGCTTGCCTGCTTTCTAAATACTTTTGCTCTATAAGCTAGCTTCTTTCTATCAACCATATTGTCAGGCCTGGAAGCCATCTTTTACCTTTTCAGGCCTGCCACATTTTCTACTGTGGGAAAATGGGAGGGGGGATTACATGGAGTAGATGATATGTAGTAGTCTAAATAACATTCTTTCCAGAAAGTCAAGGCCGCTGTGCCTGGCAGCTGCAAGGAAGTGATGGGGGTGCATCTTCAGTTCTGGATGGTGCCTGATTGGATCGTGTGATGGACATGTGGGTGCTGGGCAGGGACTTGAACTTTCACTTGGGTGGAGAAAACCTGGAAGCTTTCAGATTCGGATTTTCCCAGATGTTGCCAACATGGCATCTCTGATAAATTGGAACTTTGAGGAACTTCTCGCCTCAGAGTCTTATTTCGTTGGGGGTGTTTATTGGAACGCTGACACATATAAGCTAGACTCATATCTGGCCTAGGAGATATTCCTAGCCAAATTCACTTTTTCCATATTTCATATGAACAACACTTGGCCTTGCTTTTAAGTGAGAGCATCTAAGATTTCACAACCTCAAAGAAGCATAATCTAGAGATATGGATACAGATAAGGAGTCAAGACAACTATTTATAGCTCTGCTTCAGAAAGCTTGAGTAACAAATGTAATGTCAAAAATTGGGTGTCATCCCAATATCTCTGAAAAGTCAGAACATGGAGGGGGTGAGTGTGCCTCAAAATCCAACTCTAACACAAACGTTTTTAAAAATCCAATAAATAATCATCCACTTACTATAGTTGGCCGTACAATTAGCCAGATGTTCAGACTGTACTTGGCATTTTTGCAAACCTTATCAAGGCCTTCCCAGGACTTGGGTAAGACAAATGTTGTTATTTAATAATATTAAAGGCATACCCAAATAAAGCTGCCTTTTTCAATTGATTGGTGGTGATTTCGTCAATATTTTCCCTTTTTTACTCCAACTCTACTTTAAGCTTCATCTTAGACATGCATGAAATATATTTAACCTTGAACTGATGTTACAAATCACAGCTGTCCCTGATAGATGCTTGCTTTTTGCCAACTCTACAGAACTAAATGGAAATAGCCTTATTTGATATTTAGAGCCTATTTTTCTTCTCTTAAATCTTCCTTTTCAGGCTATCTCACCCATACCCTCCTTTGTTTTACTTGATACGATCATTAAACACTATCCATAAGGTAAAGATATATGTAGTAAACCTTTAGAACCCCTCCCCAACCTTCAGCTTGCCTTAGAAAGATTGTAAAAGAATGTTTTAGAAAAAATAAGTTGTGCTCAATTTATTAAACTCCTCCAAGCAGTGTTATTATGCTCTTTAACCTTTTGCTGCAGATGTATAATGCTGCCAAGCCATCAACCTGGAAATGTTGAGCTGTGTGTGTACATTAACACATGAACAGATAAATACCAGATCCTTAGGAGAAATGTCTGTGTCAGCACTTTTTGCAGCTTTCATTAATACTAGCTCATTTAACTATTTCACTCCCAAATCAGACACTGATTTAACTCTTTTTTATATATTTACCATGTGGAACACAGGTTCTATTGCTTTGTTTTGGGCATACCTGTGAATCCAGTGAGAAAGAGTGCTTTTAAAGTCTGGTCTCCATTCATCTGTATTTTTAATTGATAAGCTCTCTTCAAAATATTCCATATATAAATATAAGCAGTTTTATGGGGATGGATTGGAGTGGAATGGAATGGGATTGGAAGGGAAGCAGCATTTTTTTTAATTACTTCTCCGCATGAAACTTTTTTTCTGGTTTTGGACTGTGCTAGTGCTGGAAATAAAAATTATTTAAATATTTACTTCCTAGATTTATATCCCACTTTTGTTCAGGAGCCTAATGCAACATATTAAGGCAACAAGGAATTTTGGCCAGCGGGCTCCACACGAAGGTCCTTCTCTATCATGGTTCTTGCCATATGGAACATCTTACCCCCTGAGGTGAGATTCGCTCCCACCCTCCTGACATTTCATAAGACCCTTAAAACCTGGCTCTGCCAGATGGCTTGGGGACCCAATGGGGGAGCTTCATACTAGAGGTGGTTGACTAATTAAAACTTTATCCCACCTCGCCCCAAAGGTGCTTTTTCAAAAGGCAACTGGACTTTCTTTGTTTTTCCTTGAAAACAAACAATTGGACTTTCTTTGTTTTCCTGTTTTCAAGGAAAAACAAAGAAAGTCCAGTTGCCTTTTGAAAAAGCACCTTTGGGACAACCATGACCTGGATGACTGAGAATCTCCATAGAAATTAATCCCACCTTTCCCCCCCCCCCCGCGGCAGGAGCAAACTTAACCACATGTCCGGCTCCTTCCTTTCCCATCTGGTGTGAATGATTTTATTTGTCAATGATTTTATCTACTGTGTTCTATGTTTGTTGATTTTAATGTTGTTTTTTAATGTTTTAAGGTTTTTATGCTGTAAGCTGTCCAGAGACATTAGATACAAGATGCGTGGCAAATAAATTTCATAAATAAATAAAGATACACATGGTTCTCCCACAACCACAACCATGTGCGATTAGTTACGCTGAAAGAAAGTAAGTGATGCAAAGGCACTCAGTCCCAGTAGCCTTCCATGGGCTTGAACTTGAGTCTTCCCAATTCTAGTCTCATATCTTAACTACTACACCATATTGACTCTTGCTATACCATCCTTTTCCCACTAAAGAAGTTAAAAAAAAGGAAATTATATTCCTCTAACAACAGATTTGAAAGAGTAATCCTAAAAAATACATGATGGTATAAACTAGCCACAAAGGAAGCCCAGCTAGCATTTGTCCTTCCTTCATAATAAAAATGAATAAATCAAACTCATGGCACATAATAATTCCAGGTTGTGTCAGAGAAGCGAAGAATTTAAAAAGAGCTGGATCCCTTGTTTATATCATACATTTTAAAATATTAAGTGAATTTTTTGTCTACTTTATATAGCCACTAAATAGAAAAATATGCTGGATTAGAGAATTGCCTTGCTGAAAGACAACTGAAGAAAGCAAAAACTTGAGTTCCTAAATATCCCTAGATCCCACTACAAGGAAGGAAGGAAGGAAGGAAGGAAGGAAGGAAGGCCTAATTGCTAAACTCTATTCCTTTATCATTTTAGAATGTTACATCATCATCATTATCTTTAAAGGGCCATCTACTTCAGAAGACTCTGGGCAGCATATAACATTAAACATAATAAAAAAAAACAAATATATCCAGAAACTAATTCCTGCCAATAGATAAAATCTTTATAATCTCAATATCCTCCTGATCCAAGTCCTAGGAGAACAGCCAAGTTTTCTAACATTTCTTAAGCATCATAGGAGCCATATGTAGGTCTGATGGTAGAGAAGAAGAGCAACACATTAAAAAACCCAGACAAGACTGAGTGGCTGTGGGTACTGCCTCTTAAAGACTGTATTGACTGTCCATCCTTGGTTCTGGGGGGAGAGAAATTGTCCCCCTCAGAACGGGTTCGCAATTTGGGTGTCCTCCTAGATCCACAGCTAAGATTAGAGCAACATCTAACAGCTGTGGCTAGGGGGACCTTTGCACAGGTTCGCCTGGTGCACCAATTGCGACCCTACTTGGATCAGGAGGCTCTCCTCACAGTCACCCATGCCCTTATCACCTCACGGTTGGATTATTGCAACGCACTCTACATGGGGCTACCCCTGAAGAGTGTTCGGAGACTACAGTTGGTCAGCTGCACAGGCTCAATTCAAGGTGTTGGTCATTACCTTTAAAGCCCTACATGGCTCAGGGCCAGGTTATCTTCGAGACCGCTTTCTACCTCATAGTTCCCAGCAACCGGTAAGATCCCACAGAGTTGGTCTCCTCCAGGTCCCGTCAGCTAAACAGTGTTGTCTGGCGGGCCTGCGGGGAAGGGCCTTCTCTGTGGCTGCCCCGGCTCTCTGGAACCAGCTACCCCCTGAGATCCGGACTGCCCCCACCCTATTGGCCTTCCGGAAAGCATTGAAGACCTGGCTTTTCCGGCAAGCTTGGGGCCGTTGATCTCGCAATTTGCGAGGTCCGGCCTTGAATGATATGTATGTATGTGATTGTTAACTGTTTTTTTTTTAAAATATATTTTATGATGTTTTTAAATGTATTTTCTATACCTTGTTGTAAGCCACCCAGAGTCCTTTGGGAGTTGGGCGGCATAGAAATACAATTAATAAATAAATAAAAAATAGCAGATAGATAGACACAGGCAGACAGATAGCGGTAGCGGTATGCAGTATTTTTTTCCCCTAAAGATTCTTAATTTATTCTTATTCTTTTTTGGAAGACTGCGCAGATCCTGAAGTCTGCTTCCTCTGAGATAGATAGACAATAATTAATTAATTAACCAGGACATCTGGTTAATAGAGACATTTCCTGTAACACAGAGAAGGCACACAAATTAACTCTAATAATATTTAATGATTGCTTAAATGGATCACCTGGAGATAATTATCTATGGCATTGCCACAGCTGCTGTCTTTGAGCTTTTTATTTGTTTTGAATACATATGTGTAGAAAAGCAGTCTATCATGAAGTTACATATGTAAATAGTTACATACATACATTTTTATTGTAAAAAAAAGTGTCTATTTCTATTGTTCCAGAAGGTGAAAATAAACCAATCAGTTAAATTTACAAATCATTTGATTAAACATGAGGAAGAACTTTCTGACAGTACAAGATGTAGAAGAAACAGATTATGTAGACCAGGGGTGAAATCCAGCAGGTTCTGACAGGTTCTGGAGAACCGGTAGCGGAAATTTTGAGTAGTTCGGAGAACCGGCAAATACCACCTTTGGCTGGCCCCAGAGTGGGGAGGGAATGGGGATTTTGCAATATCCTTCCCCCATGAGTGGGGAGGGAGTGGAGATTTTGCAGCATCCTTCCCCTGCCATGCCCACCAAGCCACGCCCACCAAGCCACACCACACCCACCAAGCCATGGCCACAGAACCGGTTGTAAAAAAAAATTGGATTTCACCACTGATGTAGACTCTCTTTCATTAGAAAATTCAATTGAATCTGAGGCATTTCCTCTTAAGGAAGTTGGCAGTAGGTTTCTGAGGCCTCTCATTTTGATGATTCTTTATTACTTTCTTTTGAGATCAAATATGGTCTTGGTACTACATGTACTAATGTTCTCACTATCCCCTATTCTTAGGCCTTCATCCTTTTGACATTATGTATGAAGTGTTTGCAAGAAATAAGCACATCTATCTGCATTATGTCAAATACAATCAAACAGTTTAACAATTAAGCATCACAAATTCTGAGAACGTGCGCCAAATATATACAAATCTAAATTTATTTAAAATTTAAAATCCTTTCGATCACAAAAACTGCTACACTTTTTCAGGACTTTTTTTTTTTTGTAACAGAACATTGCCATTCTCAGCTGGAACAAAATTATCATTGTTTTATACATGAATGATAGGGTAGTTTTGGATATATCACAGTTCAGAGAATCCAGCAATTAATTTTTGCCCCTTGGTCAAACTCAATGAAGGTACAGGTTGTTGCTGTCACAGAGTTCTCATGAAAAATAACTTCCTTAATGTGAGTGAACCTCTAGGTAATACCATATAACCACAGATCCTGAGGAAAGCAGGAGGAAAAACTGTGATAGAGGAAAGAAATGAAATAAAACTGACAAGGATAACATCACTAGGCAAGCTACTATCAAAACGTTCTATCTCTGAAGCATCTGAACAGAAAAACATTTGTTTATTTTTTATCATTATTTCTGCAGATTGATGATATCTGGAGGTATAGACTGTATAAAGGGGAAAGGGTTCCCTCAAGGCCAAGGTGAAGTGGTTAGATTAAGGAGCACAATGAAAGGTTGGTTCAAATTGGAAAAAGGACAGGGGCCCTAATTTCAGACTATGAAATATCTTGGCTGAGAACTGGGTCCCCATCACCTTTGTTGTTCCAAAATTATTTTCATCAGCAACTATTAACCTTCTCTCTTGTTCTTTTTTCTCTTCCACTAACAATGCACAGAATACAGCACATAGTATATGTTACACAAAAATGTATGACATATATTCTCATATATTTTCCAATACCAATAATGTACCTAGTGGTTGTTACATACTGCCTTTATTTTGCACCATTCAAGGTAGCAGATTTAATCAAATCTGCTTGATTTAATACATTTAGTTCTTTACTTAGCCATATTTTATGACTAGCACTGATGATGTTACCTAGTTAGGGTAATGAAATGTCTGCAAGAAAACAAGCAAGCTCAGAGAGCACCAAGGACCCCTCATTTCAACCCTGAGCTACAAATATTAACCTTTATATTTTATCCCTTCAGCTGTCTTGTGAAATCATGTAATGCAACTGAATAGCTATTATTATTATCTCTCTCCTTTATATAACTTTCATAGAATTGGACCTGAAAAGCTACTGTATGCCAATGGGATTTTCGCTTAACTAAGACATGGCAAATATTTCCAGGAACGGAACCTGTAGCCAGTAGGTTGTATGAACATCCTCTGCATTATTTATTCAGTGGAAGGAAAGGAAAAGCCTTCACAGCAATTATAACCATCAATTAATACTCATCTAGTTTGGCCTTTAGTAGGCAATGCATTATGAAATATTTTTTTTTCCCCTTGGGATACCTTTAGAGGCGAGATGGCGCAGTGGTTAGAGTGCAGTACTGCAGGCTACTTCAGCTGACTGCTAGCTGCAGTTCGGCAGTTCAAATCTCACCGGCTCAAGGCTGACTCAGCCTTCCATCCTTCCGAGGTGGGTAAAATGAGGACCCAGATTGTTGGGGGCAATATGCTGACTCTGTGAACCGCTTAGAGAGGGCTGTAAAGCACTGTAAAGCGGTATATAAGTCTAAGTGCTATTGCTATTGCTATTGCTAAATAGCCTAGTATAATAGTTGCAACTTTTATCGTTGCTGTTAGCATAGGTCTGCTTATTGCCAGAAAATACTTAGATTAAACCAGAAAAAAATCAGAATGTACAGTTTGGGGGACAGCAAACATATTAGTATATGCTAGCATTTTTTTATAATAAAGCTTGGAAAGACGTGGTCCCTGAAAAAAGAAGGCAACTGCATAGATTTTTCACACCTAACACTATTAAAAATAAAATTTGAGCCCGGCCTTTTGTTTAGCATGGAACATAAAGACTCTCTCAGTAATTCCTTCCCCTATCTTAGTGGGTTGTAGCTGAACCAACTGCGGTGTACAGCAAGAGTTGGATAGCAATGGCTTCTTGTGCATTTCATATGCACATAGTAAGTCTGTGGTTAAAATATTTTTTATTATTTCAGGAGGAAAGGTAGCAGAAATACTAGCTTTCCAAGTGGCTGAAGGTTTGTTTCTTTTTGTTGACCTTGTGTTAGGTTTGGAAGCTTATTAGAGCAAGACAGTCAAAACACAGACAGGAAACAATGTGTAATATTGTCCAACTAGCGTATTGATTACCTCCCTGTGATTTTCTTGTTAAAGAGACATTGTCGGATCAAATTGAGACCAAACCCTGGATATTTCTTCCCTATTTAAATAAAATAATGGTTCTTGGTTTAATGGATATATTTCTGTCCTTCGTTTCTTCATTCCAAAATTTCCAAACCAAACATTCCAGTGTACTTTTGGAGATTCAGCTGTACTTTCTTATAATATTTCACATGCCTTTGTGAGACCTGGAAAGAGCATGCCAAACCTGATTTCTTCCTGAGGAAAAAAAGCAAGCTTGTAGATCTGATTTACAATATGAAATGCAAAAAAAAAAAAACCCACACATATTATTTAGATACATAGAGCCCTGGTGGTACAGTGGTTAAACTGCAGGCAAACTCTGCTCCCAGCCTGGAGTTCAATCCTGATGGGGATTCAGCCTTCCATCCTTCTGAGGTCGGTAAAATCAGGATCCAGATTGTTGAGGGCAGTATTGAAATGATGCAAGGCATTGTAAACTGCCCAGAGAGTGCTATAAAGCACTATGGGTGATATATAAGCCTAAATGCTATTGCTATGATATTGCTATTGCTATTGCTACTTCAGGACTTGTGCTATTCAGACTTCTGGGGAAGGCATGGTGAAATAAAGCTGCCTCTATGAAAGTGGAGTTCATGACCATGGCAAAGACCAAGGAACCTCTATATAGACTGATTCCTTGGAATGTCTCCAGGTAAGGGTTATTATACGTTATTAATATTATTAGCATATTGGTGGTGTTATATTAGTCAGGAGACCGCAATGCTATTGCAGAGTAGCAGTTTGGCTGCCAATTTACCAGCTTTGTTGTAGGACATTCTAGCACGCTTCCCAAGATATGTCACAGGAGGGCAAGCTGGCTTCACACCAGAAAGAAAGATGAGCGGCTGGCTCTTCCTGCAATGTCATCCTAGGCCGCTTCCCTTCCCCGGAGCCACCTCACAAATGAGTGCCCCAACCGGGAAGGTTCAGAGCCAGCAGGTATCTGACTGACTGCACCGAGCACCAACTCCCATTGTCTCTCCATGCATAGTACATGCTTTTGAACTGTTAAGTGGACAGAAGCAGAGGCAAGTGAGCTCACCCTGACATGCAGTGATAGGACTCAAACTGATGGAGCAGAGACCATCTCCAGCATCATTAAGCCACTGATCCACTGTGCCTCTCCGGGTAAGGAGAGGACAGGAGATAACCCATATATGCCCTGGATATCTACTCCTTGTGAGCATAGGACAGTGGTTTTCCACAGGGTTGACTGCTAGGAAATGAAAGGATCAGCTGCCTTGCTTGCCCTTTTCAAGAACAGTAAGTTCATAAGCCTCACTTTCTCATCACTTTAAAACATTGCCTATTAATCATATTAAGGTATTAGAGACTTTTAGAACAAGTTTGGAAAGTCATTGGATGAGTTTTATCTTCAACTCTGTACAAGATAACGTTAATTATGTGCTTAAGAACTTAAAGAATTTGAAATAATCAGCAAAAAGCTAAATAAAGTTTTGTTCTAAGAAAATTATAAACAGATTTAGAGTCCAACTACATTTGGAATATTGACTTTTACTATAAGATTTTGGAAGTGACTATAAAAAATAAAGTTCTCGTGGGAAACAGACTTACTTTGGTTGTTCTGACAATTGCAAGATAACAAAAGTTAAGTGAGATTTTAGAAACTGGACACTAGTGGGGACTAAAGATTTTAAGCATAAGAAAATATATATATAAATAATACAACTCATATTGGTGAATACTGAGGCTTAGAAATTGATGTAAAACATTATAACATTGAAAATATTAAAGATCTCTGAAGAATGGATCCAGAAATTATTAACAACAATATCAACACTATCAGTAATGATGTCTGCTTCTCTGGATCGAATATGTCCAAAATATGTTAATGAAGGAATGAGAGATGTGGAACAAATCTTACCTAACAAAGCAGAGAAAATACCAAAAGTACAACTATGAATAACAGAGAGAATGATTTGGAAAAGGATGATTTACTGGAGGTACAAAAGAAACTGATTGAAGTTTTAAAAATAAAAATAAAAATACAATGATAACCAAGAGACTAACCTAGAAAATGTTTTTATTGGAATTACAAAGAGGGAAATCTGTATGATGAGATGAAGAATTGAAGAGAATCAAATCCTATGACAGTATTTGTTTAAATTAAAGACTATTAGAAGTACAAGGAAAGAATATAAAGTAGGATTTGATCAAGGTTAAAATAAGAATTGGGAGTGGAGGGCGGGCGGGCGGGCT
>QLTV01003900.1:837633-890595 GCA_003457575.1 Thermophis baileyi | reverse complement strand
CTTGCAAGTTCTGGCAACCATTTACAGACTTTTTGGTAACATCAGGATTAAAAAGTTAGTATTTTATGGACTTTATGTTTTATAAATAAAAGATGGTATATGGGAAGAGATATCTGTTTGTAATCTTATAGGGAGTAAAGAAGTACTAAATTTGTTTTTATTTGTTGTGATGAAGGTTGGAAATCAATTCATTATATATTTATTTTTCTTCTTTCCTACCCTGTTTATTTTTTTCTTTATTCTCTTCTCTTTCTCTAAGTTTAGATATATTCCTTTTTACTATTCTAATCAACATTCTTGATAAAAATTATGGTTAAAAAGACTTGTGCTATTCATTGGTCCAGGAAAGGATCTAGGTCTAGGAGCACTCCCCCCAAAAATGTGCACCCATGACAGGTTTTATACTTACTTCATTTATTTCTGTCCCTCCCATTTGTTTTCTTCTGATACCAGGTCTGAAATAAATAGTTCAAATCCATAACAAAATGTATATCATTCTAATGAACAAGGAATTAAATAAATGAAACATTTAATAAAGAAAAATGGATAATTAGACAAATAAATGAAAATATATAATAACAATGCACTCTAAATATCTGGCTGACTGTGCAACTAATCATAAAATGATCACATCGCACTCATGTCGGAAGCACTAAGGTGCTTCTGGGTTGAAAGGATTAGCTAGTGACATCACCGTTGCCTGGGGGATGCCCAGTTGGAGCTCTTTTCATGTCCCCAGCAGGAGCTGGAGCAAAGGACAGGAGCTCACCCTACCCCACAGCAGCACTTGGGTCTCGAATGCGGGCTTGCTAACCTCCAACCCAGTGTCCTAACCATGTGAGCCACTGTACTCCCTATAAAATAATAATAATCTGTGTATCCAAGGTGCTTGGGAAGCACTCAACAGGTAGATTAAAAATAAAGCCAAATCCACTCTAAATATCTGTTGGTTTTGTGACCAACCAGTAATAATAGAAATTAACAATATGGCAGATTTTGAAATTCTACCGTAAAAGTTTTGATTGCAATCTAACTTCCTCTGAAATATAGAATATACGGTAATTCTGAAAAGAATTGTAATGCATTTTGGATTTATGGGATATATTTCAATGTTTGAAATAAAATGCATTTGTTATTGTTATTATTATGTCATCCAATAGTGAGGCAATATAATGCAATATGATAATTTAAAATGAGATATAGTAATATTAAATATGCAATTTAGCTGACTCAAACTTAAATCATGAAACGTTTGTAGTAATTGGTGTCAAGCACCAGGAAAATCAGGAGATTCAGGCAGTTCAAATCAGTATAAAGATTTATTGCAAGCTTAAGCGCTCCACAATAATCTGACCAATGAACGGTCAAGGAAATGCACAGGAGATAAGAGAGGCATTCAAGGTGGGCTGGACTTAGATCTCTTGCGGGAGTGCAGGGACTCATGACTTATGATGCATTTGACCCCTCCCTCAGGCTCAACCTGGTCATCTCCTACAATTGGTTCATTGGTGAATCTTAAAAGTTAAATTGTAAGTAATAGAATTTATGTGTGCATTACCATATGAACCAGTGTTTGCTTGGACAGTAGATTCATGTTGAACTAATTCCGTATACACAGTTTGCCAGTGCATGTGAAACAGCAGTTCTATAGATCATATAAAATCCAGTTTGGAACGGTAAATTTTCTAATAGGAGTAAAAACTGGGAGACAGAGTCCTAATCCTCCTTTAGGCATGGAAGCCAGCTGGATGATTTTGGACTTCTCTTACAAGTCACTGATCCCAGAGAAAATTGGGAAATGGGAAAACATCTACACCAAACCACATTGGACCTATACGATAGATTACGGTCCAAAACCTTCAATTGAAAGACTTCATTTTGCAGTGAAATGATTCAGGATGATAATAATAGTGGCTATTTGTTTTAATGCTCAGCAATTCATTTAATTCAGACAAAAATCATAAACACATGACTAGCTCCGGGGCCATATAATTTTCTTTGTCCAAATAGAATAAAAGGAAAGAAGCTACCAGCATTTGTTTATATCATTTAAAAAGTCAGTCTGTTCCAGATGCTGGAGAAATTGCTTCAGAAGAGACTTTGGATCTTTATTTGGTCTAGCAGCACTCTAAAAGGAGCTGAATCTCTCCTTCCTTGTTCAGCAATTATCTTCCAAGTCTAATCATTTGCTGATTCTGAGATGCAAAGATGTCATTAGATTAAGAAGGAAGTTTGGAGTCATCAGAGGAGCATCTTTAACTTTCAGAAGGTTTTGCTTGGTATCTGAGAAGAAAATTGACCTTAAGGAGGGGGAAAAAGTTTATTCAAAAGCAGAAAATAGATTCTAAATAGATTCTAAAGAGTAGCTACAAGCCATGAACATGGAGAAGACCATGTTATTCTCAGCAGGAAGTATAAAGTTCACTACCTCAAGGTCTTTGTTGAGTTAATGGTTCAGATTTGAGCCTTTTTCATTTGTAACACAATATGACTTGTGCTATAATTCGTATGACAGAAGCAAAATAGCCCTTAAGAAAATAGAAAAATTAGAAGGGAAAAAAGGTGAAATAATACAAGATAAAAGAAGTGTTCTTGCAAATGGCTTTGGGTCTCTATAAACTAAACTGAATTTGAACTGAAGTCAGGATGTGATAGTTGAGATAGCTAAGCAAGCATGCAGAAATTATTCTTCTGTTTCCATTTTTCTGCTGTTTAGATCATTATATGCCCTTTCTAAAATATATTAAGTAAAAAAAAAATAGCACATGAAGAAAGTTCAGCGTGAGTCATAACTTGCCTATGGCTGTTTGCAAGCTCTTGGAAATTATAGAGATTTGATGTTAAGAAGCCACTTTTGAACCTGGATTTAATCCACATTTAACATAATTTCTTTAATTCATAATTCCAAGTTGCAGAACTATGACAGCCAATGAGGGTGACTGCACTGAGTAGATTATTTAATCTGGACATTAAGCCTGTGTTTAAAACTCACCCACCCAACAGCTGAACAGATACAAGGAAAGGACTATTCAGTACAGAAGGAGAGCAATGGCCTTCGTGATGCAATTCCAGCACCTGTCAAATGTATCTTGGGCTATTTTTAAGCAAGGGTTTAACACATTTTCCGTTTCCACCCTTGCCTGATGGTGATAGAGACAGGGAGGGTCAGCATGGAATACCGTAAGGTACTGTAGACTCCTGATTCAGGTGCAATCTTGCTGCCCATCAGCTGTTCAGGGTACTTTTAAAGAAGGGTTTAAGGCTGTTTCAGAAGATTATTACTCCACGCTTAAAAATAGCTTGTTTAACAGCTGATAGGGATTGGGGATGAGATTGCATGGTGCAAAAGGAGAGGGGTTCCCACTTCACAGCATAATACTGCCACCCATCAGCTCTTTTAGAGGTCTATTTTAAAACAGGGTTTATCCCTTTTTCAGAAGAATACTAAATTTATGCTTAAAAATAATTTGCCTGACAGCTGACAGGCACGGGGAGGGAGACTCCAGCAATCCACAATGCCTAGCCTCAATATCTATCAGGTGACCCAATGAGTTGCCTGATGCAGTGGGTGTCACACTGTCACTGCAACATGCCCCTCTTTCATATGTGCATGTCAGGTGACACATAACATGCACACGAATACATACACACGGTTTGAACTGGCAACTTTCTATGAAGATATAAGTTATTCTTCTACTACAGCAGTGTGGATAAAGAGTGGTCTAGAACCTATTAGCGCATACGATAAAGGTTAACTTCTTCACTGAGGAGGAGGATCCTTGCTTTAGAAAGTAGCCCAAACCTGCTGAGTTTAGCATGCAACAAACTGAAGCACTCAAGCTCAAAGGGACAGGAGCACTTAAGGCAGGAAATCAGGAAAAATTGTACTTCAGAAGTGGGGTAGAACAAGGCACACTGAATTTGTAATGACAGTGAGTGGGGATTAAGACAGGGTGATGTCATAAGTTTCTGCCTTCAGGAAAGAGCATAGTTTTGTTCATAATTCACTGAACACTGAACCCCGTCATCACTTCTGCAATTTCCCTTTCCAAAAAGTTTCTACAAGATCAGCATCTCTAAAATATCCATCTTCAGACAACCAGATACTATAGCCTTCAGAAATGGCCAATTTCCCCAGGCCTAGAAAGACATCTTATTTACATTTGGGGGGGGGGGAGAGAAACTTAATAGCCTCTTACAGCCCTTCTTTTTTCTTTTTTTTCCATCCCCAAAGTGAATAAAGACAAAAAAAAAGGCTCATTGTACTTAGGATTTTGATGCATTTAATTTGCAACAAATACAAATACAGTAACATCCATTTCTGCCCATTTTTGAAGTTTGATGCTCAATATGCCAAGCTGTGGCCCTTGTCAAACCAGATCCTTTTTTCTCCCCCCACCCCAAAAGTAGAATGTTCAGTATGAAAGTTTATGCTACAAAGCAAGACAAATAATTTCTACAACAGCCATGTGGTGCCATCATATGAACTGGCATCCTGGAACTGAGTTATCTTCCTTCATCATTTATAGCTTGAATTATTCTGGGTCTTGGCTTCAGCATAAAGCTTCAGCATAAAATGAGTTGCACCTGCTAGGGATAGGAATACCCCCAAAAAAGAAAAGGAATTGCCAAGTTCATCTCTCTTTTGTCAACTGAAAACTGTCAGTCTACTACTTGCTCTATCTTGGTAGGACAGTTAGTATCTCAGGATTTACAGAGTCAAGAGAAGATATAATCTACATCAGATCTTTTTTTTTTTTTTACAATGGCCAAATAGATTGCTCTGGGATGTTCTAAAAGAAAAGAACTTCCTTCTATTGTGATACCCTTCAATTGGCCTTTAATGGCATGTCATCTATGCCGAGGTGGCGCAGTGGTTAGAGTGCAGTACTGCAGGCTACTTCAGCTGACTGCTAGCTGCAGTTCGGCAGTTCAAATCTCACCGGCTCAAGGTTGACTCAGCCTTCCATCCTTTCAAGGTGGGTAAAATGAGGACCTAGATTGTTGGTGGCAATATGCTGACTCTGTGAACCGCTTAGAGAGGGCTGTAAAGCACTGTAAAGCGGTATATAAGTCTAAGTGCTATTGCTATTGCTATCTAAATATGAGTTACGGTTGTATACTTTTTTTCTTACAAAGGTCCATATCATGCATTGAGAAGATTTTTCAATGAATATCTAAATTTATTAGAGGATGCTCTCTAAGCATCCCTTTTTTCTTCTTGTGATTTTTTTTTCATCCCAATTCTCCATTGCAGCAATTATTAAGATACGATGTATTAAGTAATGTCCAATTAGTTCAGTCTTGCAAGTGTTGTAAGTTTGTCTGTGAGACAATATCAAAAGCAAGTATTAAAAAAAGTGATCCCATAACAACATAGAGATCCAAAGGGTGGAGTGAAGTTGTTTTTCTGAACTTTGTTAAGTGTGGGACAGATCTGGGACATCTGACCTAGAGGTGAAAACTCCATATCTCATTACCACTCTCTGGAGCCTCCAAGTCCCCACTGAGGAAGTTTTTCATTTAAATTCTCCCCATCTATACCACCGGTGCTTCCTCCTCCCCCTCCTCTCTCTAGTTCACGTTCCGTGTGACTAGAAATTGGAACCATTAAAAAGAGAAGCTCTGAATGAAAAAAGGGGAGCCAGAGTTTATTTTGTTTTCTCTAAGAGAAGATCCGGTCACTGACCATCCTTAGAAAATTGACTCCAAAGTTTCCTTTAGAGAGTTCCAAGTTGGAAGGAGCTTCATGTGCTGAGCTTTGTTCCGATTAGAAAAAGATTTCTTAATGGTTTCAAATGCCATGACACTACATCGAAGCCACAGTGCGTATATAATTGGGCCGACTCTAAAGATTCTCTTTCTTCGGAGAAAATAATTATGGGTGGCAATTTGAATAACAGTTAAGAAAACAGACAGCATTTGCTAAACTCATGCTCAAATTGCAATCTATGGTATCTGTAACCCTGATTGCATCACAACTTGAATGAAATCAGAGAGAAGGGAAGTGTTAAATGAATGGTTGCTCTTGTAAAATTGAATTTACTAAGACAAGGCAGAATACAAAGGATTTCAGCTAAAATTAAGACTGCCTGATGTATATCTTAACTTCAGGTTAATGGTGTACTCAGTAAAATGTTTGTAACATTGGTCATAACTTAGTTTACAGATAGTGCAGCCCTCTTCTGTAATGTCTATCTGCAGGTAGTCTATGCAACTCCAAAGCCTTTTAGATCTTGCACCTAAATTTTAATGCCATCAAAGTATCATCATTTTGACAGATAATGATCAGTCATTGCTTTTCCAGAAACTTGTTTTCCACTTTTGGGTTCGCTTATCACCAAGTCTCTGGTTGGTTGGTTTTCCATCATTCTGATCTCTTTCCCAACATCTCTACCCACATTTCTAATGTACTTTTACCATTACCCAACAAACAAGTTTCACATGTTCCCATGCTGTCTTATCTCAGCTCCTCTTGAGCTAGTAAAGTTACCACTGATGCCCCCTTTTCGCTCAGCAGGAATTCTCTTGCAGGAATACAGTTCATACAGCCTCACCAGTCTCAACCCTTATCTAAGGGCACTATTGCTCTTCTCTTCATGTTGAAAAAAACTCTAACATAGTTTCAAATGCTTTCTGTTCTGACAACCTCCTTATTGAAGACTCCGGAGCGAATACTAGAGCTTTCTGTGACATATGCCTGGGTTCCTTCAGAGGTCAGTAAAATGAGAACCCAGATTGTTGGGGGCAATATGTTGACATTGTAAAGTGCCCAGAGAGTGTTGCAAAGTACTACGGGTGCTTTGGTACATAAGTCTTATGGTACATAAGTCTAAGTGCTATTGCTACTGTTATAAAGCTACAAAATCTTCTCCAAAGTCCCCTCATCTTTTCCTTGCCTCTCCTTTCTGCCCCCCCCATTGCAAACTCTTTCCTTCATTTCACTCTGAGATTCCTCCTCCCCTCCCACTTCCATATGAAAAGAAAGGTCTCACTTGTCTGTCAAAAACTCATTTAAGGGGGGAGCCCCTCATAATCAAGCATGGTGCCCAGTTGTCCGAGAATTCCACTTGTCACAGAGGTGTGACATTTGTTCTACAATAGAAAAGTCTTTTCTCCTGCCTATCATTTACCTCACTTCCTTCAAAAGCTTGCCCACAAATATGGTCCCTTGAATTTCTTGGCCCTCAATCCCAAAGTATATATGAACCTCTGTCTTTCTACTGGTTCAGGGTCCCTCTTTCTTGAAAAGCAGGCACCACTGATCATTAAATAACATTTGGCAATTTCTCCTCACCATTGTGCTCCTTTCTTTGGCAAAAAAAATTATGGCAATTTTATTAAATATTGTACCTGTGGCTGATTCCCTGCTTCTATTCCATCTAAAGGGCAGGTTTCTTGTACAGTTTTGCTCCAAATATATCTTGTTCTGAAAAGATCCTTGAGCTAAACCTGGCTGAGCAAGGAATGAACCAGTTTGAGCTGGCATTATTTTCATGAAGTAATAATAAGAGATTAGTAATGTACAAGTAAGATGTTATTTAATAATTGCTATAAAGGCATGTAGCTTCAAGCAAATATTTGTAAGTATTAGTTATTACTTTTGTTAATTTTTCTGTGTATTATTTCAGCATCGAGAACACCCAGGCAATTTGCCATAAGCCATAAAACCGCCACCTCTAGTTCACTAATTTCTGATGGGAAAGATTAAAAAAAATATGCGAGAACAAGATCTTAGTGATTGACTCCTATCCAGAGGATTACCCTTGGCATTTGGCATAATTTACTGGTGTAGGACTAGAATTTTAGATGTTGTAGATACATAATAGAGATGAGACTAAAGAATTATTGGCAGAACAGAGGCAGGTGCGGTAGGAATCGTGGGCAGCCTAAGCAGAGATATGAAGCGTAGAAATGTCTTTGACGGTATGTTGCTTTAGTTATTCTGGGATGCACTTTCTAAGCACCTGTTGTAATGGTCTTTACAAGTCAAGACTGAGGTCCCTAAGAAAATACAGGTTTTTACTAGAGGAGGAATAGTATTCCTGCCCCTTCCAATCTTTCTAGGATTATTGTCAATTATTATTCCACCCAATAATAATTGTCAATTATTATTCCACCCACTCATGGCTTCTTATTTGCCATCCCACAGGATTATATGAGAAGCTAAATTATGTGAAAGTCTTCCTCGTTCATGAATTGTTTATTCTTGTTTGGTGGCTCCTAAGTGTTTGTGATTGAACAACAACAACAAAAAAAATACCGCCAGGCTTGTCCATCAATAATTGCTTATTTATGTTCATATGATCTGCCATAGTCTTTCTCTCAAGTAGCAAACATCTTCTAATTTTGTGGCTACAGTCACTGTCCCTTGAGTTTTTGAGCTGAGGAAAACTAAATCTGTCATTACTTCATCGATTTGGGTGAATAGCAATAGCAATAGCACTTAGACTGTATATACCGCTTCACAGTGCTTTTTACAGCTGTCTCTAATTGGCTTACAGAGTCAACATATTGGCCCCAACAATCTCGGTCCTCATTTTACCGACCTCAGAAGGATGGAAGGCTGAGTCAACCTTGAGCCGGTGAGAATCGAACTGTTAAATTGCAGGCAGCCAGCAGAAGTAGCCTGCAGTACCTCACTCTAACCACTGCGCCACCACAATGCTCTTAAGCATTGTGTTGGAATTACCTGTTGTCTTTAACTTAGTTTTTTTCCTTCTTTTTAATTCTAGCAGATGATCTCTTTTTGCATTTTTATGTTTGACTTTCAGCAAGCTTCTAACTATGAAATGACATCATCGGTCTATTTGAAGTTGAACTTTCTTCCAGCAATTTTAATTCCAGTTCCTATTTGTTCTAAAATGGCATTTCTATTGATATATTCTGCATAAATGTTGAATATGTAATGTGATCATGTACTACTTTGGAATATCCCTTTCCTTTTTCTACTTGGAAGCTTTTAATTGCTCCATAGTCAATTCTAACTCTTGGTTCTTGATCATCACACAAATTCTTCAGCAAGTAATTAAGGCAGCCTAGTATATCCATATTTTTAAGAATTGTCTACAATTAGCTGTGATCAATTCAATCAAAATATGTTACAGCTGAGTACAGGTAGTCCTCGACTTAACAACAGTTCATTTGGTGACCGTTCAAAGTTACAACAGCACTGAAAAAAAGTGACTTATGACCATTTTTCACACTTACGATCATTGCAGCATCCCCATGATCAGGTGCTCAAAATTCAAACGCTTGGCAACTGACTCATATTTGTGACAGTTGCTTTGTCCTGGGGTCATGTGATCCCCTTTTGTGACCTTCTGACAAGCGAAGTCAATGGGGAAGCCAGATTCACTTAAGAACAATGTTATTAACTTAACAACTACAGTGATTCACTTAACAACTGTGGCAAGGAAGGTTGTAAAATGGGGCAAAATTCACTTAACATATGTCTCATTAGGCAAACAGAAATGTTGGGCTCAATTGCGGTCATAAGTCGAGGACTACCTGTATAAGGTTTTTTTCCTGCTTTTAGTAACTTAAATAATTTATACAATAAACATTACTCAGACCATGCCAATATCTATTTGTCATTTTAGTTGTTTCTGAAAATGCTTGGGATGAAGCAGGGCATCCTTAAGCTTTCTCCTGTTTCTTTCAAGAAAGTGCAGCTAAATAAATTCTCCCTTCTGAATCAGGGAAAATATTTTTTTGAAAAGTGAAGAGTGATCATACAACTCGCTTTATGGATGCAGAAGACTTTCCTGCCTTCTTATTTTTTCTGAAAATTAACGAACAACCTTCCTACCAGGGACTGTTGGATGTATTATTTTCACATTTCAAGTTGGAAAGCAAAGGAAATAAATGATGTTATTGAGCACACTGGGAATATCATTTCCTGTCAAGAAACCAGGAAAATCAAAGCAAGGGTGTAATACGTGGGGCTGCTAGGAGCCCTTTGCTTCCAGGGGTCCCCAGAAGTGCAAACATTGGCCCATTCTAAAGAATTTGGGGCATGTTTCAAGGACAAAAACAGGTGACAGAGAATTAAGACCCCCCCACCCTGTCATCCCTTAAAGAATCCAGAAAATTGTCCAAAACGTGTTGTCTTGCTCCCACCCTCTTTTTAAAAAGAGATCTTTGGTACACTGTGCAAAATGCAAGTTAAGAAATTTGGTAAGCTTAGTCTGGTAAGAGCTCATTTATAAGGGTTATCCTCTCTAATTTCTGAAATGTAAGTTCTTTGGGGAAGGGTAGCAGACCCAGCACAACTGGCTGTCTAAGAGGAAAACTGGCTCCCACTTTGAACTAGATCCAGTTTAAAAGATATCTGGGCTCTGGTTTATAAAGGAATACCATTTTCAATTCAGGAGTGTTGAAAGGCAAGCTCCTACAAGTCCCTAGCTTTAATAAAGGCATCTAATTATGAGTTGGATATATTTTTGGATGTATTTTTCTGGAGGGGGCAAATCTGCAAGTGTAGGATGTGATTGTAATTTGTGTGCATAGTGCTGCAGCACACCTGTTGAGTTTTCTTGCCTGTGAGTTTCATTGCTTCGAGCCATGTTATTAAAACCTAATGCAGCAATATATAGCATTTGGGGATATTTTGGGTGCAGTAGAGTTTTTCCATAAATTTGATCGCTTCACATGATTTGTCAAAAGGTGTCTCCTGTTTTAGAACAGCAACATAAAAAACTGCCTTATAGAGACCAAGATCATTGTTCCATCCAGCTCATAACTGTCTACCCTGAAATGCTCTCGGTTTGCTCGTGCCTGTCGGTCGCCATAGAGCTGGTCGCCAAGGTAGCGCGAGGCTCCGCCCACCCACCTGGATGCTTTGCGCATGCGCAGAGGGTAAAAGAACCCAAATGGCAGCGTCCGGGCGGGTGGGTGGAGCCTCGCGCTACCATGGCGACCGGCTCTACGGCGACCGACAGGCACGAGCGAACCAGGAGCATTTCACCCCTGCGTGAATGGCAGCAGTTATCTAGGAGAAATCAGAAATAAGCCTTTCATATACACAAGTTCCATCTCTAAGCATTTCATTTCGTAAATGTTAGTGAGTATTCCATGATAGAAACATTTTTTTTCAACAACCTTGGAAGCTTCAACATCTTTTATTTGTCCTCGTGAAGTTGGCTTCATCTCATCTTCCACCCATGATGGAGACATCCTTAGCTTTGTCAGTGTTAAAGGAGTGTTTGCCCCCTTAAGACCACCATAGCTGTAAGGTATGTAGAATCTGATCAGTTTCATCACCCCTGTAAAATTTGATGCTCAGAAACAGGTTGGATCACAATACCATAGGCTGTTTTAGGCTCGTGTGCATATGCTCATATACCTGCTGACTCCCTTAAGAGATGGATCCGGCATTGCTATATGGGCGGTCCATCAGGACTGCACAAAAGAGGCCCTATACTACTGCCATTCAGTACTATAGTGAGTACTATAGTAATGAGTATAGTATAGTACTACAGTATACTGACATTCAGCTGGCAATACTATATAGTGTATCTGCTTCAGACCTATAGCTGTTAGATTAGATTAGATTAGATTAGATTAGATTAGATTAGATTAAGGTGTAACACTTAAAGATAGTTATAGGGTACAAATAAGCACTCAAATCACATTAGGAAACAGTCAATATAAATCGTAAGGATACAAGCAACAAAGTTACAGTCATGCAGTCATAAGTGGGAGGAGATGGGTGATAGGAACGATGAGAAGATTAATAGTAATGCAGACTTAGTGAATAGTTTGACAGTGTTGAGGCAATTATTTGTTTAACAGAGTGATGGCGTTCGGGGAAAAAGCTGTTCTTGTGTCTAGTTGTTCTGCTGTGCAGTGCTCTATAGCATCGTTTTGAGGGTAGGAGTTGAAACAATTTATGTCCAGGATGTGAGGGGTCTGTAAATATTTTCACAGCCCTCTTTTTGACTCGTGCAGTATACAGGTCCTCAATGAAAGGCAGGTTGGTAGGGTTAGGATTAGGGTTAGCAGTTAGCAGTTCTGGTTTAGATTGGTTAGCAGTCTAAGGTTAGCAGTTCTGGGCACGGCTGAAGATGTGAAACAGTGGAAGGAAAAGATTAATTAAGAGCCATGGGGGCACACTGGTTAGAATGCAGTACTGTAGGCTACTTCTGCTGAATACCTGCTGCCAGCAGTTCAGCAGCTCGATTCTCACCAGCTCAAGGTTGACTCAGCCTTCCATCCTTACGAGGTCAGTAAAATGAGAACCCAGATTGTTTGGGGGCAATATTGCTGACTCTGTAAACCACTTAGAGAGGGCTGTAAAGCACCGTGAAGTGGTATATAAATCTAAGTGCTATTGCAAAGTGCTATTAATTCCCCTCCGACTGCCTCCCAAATACAACAGGAAGGAATATGCATTGGCTATTGTTGACTCTACAAAGGGAGGGTAGACATCCTAAGCAGAGGTGCCGTTTATATCTCTCTTCATAATTCTAATCTTTGATGAATCAAAATTCTAATCTTTGATGAATCAAAACAAAACAGCTTTATTAAGTTTAAGCAATGACAGCATGAGGTTTTGGAGAAGGCCCAGAGAGAACAGTCTAGAGGTAATGACAGAATTCTGCAGCCTGACCATTTCTGCTGTAATACTATTATTGATGGAAGCCGGTGACAGGGAAGCCACCAATGCCAGAGGAAGCAAGCAATCTCTTGAACACCGAAGAGACAAAATCCAACAGCAAATGCCCTAGAGGCAGACTAGGGACCAGCAACAGGGGCAGCAAACATCTCACTTAATGACGTTTTGCCTAATGATGGTTCAAATTAATGATGAGTGGACTGTAAAGCACTTCTGACAGTTGGAAAACACTGTACCACCTCCTGCAGTTATGTGATTAGGAACTGGGTGCTTGGCAACCTGTTTGGAGTTACAACCAGTTGTCAAGTGCCCCACAACCATGTGATTGCCATTTTCCACCTTCTCTGCCAGCTGTGCCAGCAGGAAAAGTTGCAAGCTGCTGAGAGGACTCCTTCTTGTTTCTGGGGTCTGGCTAAAAGAACTCCCTGCTGAAGAATTTCAATAGCCAAAATCCAAGCAGGTACGGGGCTAAAATTCTTCTCTCCCTGACTCTCTATGCCTATATCCCCACGCATGTTTACCTGGGACTCAGTTCGCTTAACGACCTGTGAGATTGCTTAAGAACTGCAACCAGGAGTGCCTATATCATGGTTGTTGAGCAAAGCACTCTCGTGACTTCCCACTTAATGACGACTTCATTCAACATCCCACTTGTGATCATCAACTGAAGACTACCCGTATAGTTTTCCACTGGCTTGAAAATGAATAGACAGCACTGACTCATCAGCAGTGGAGAAAGGCTCTGTAAAGAATAATTTTGTGGGGAATATTTGTTAAAATGGGGATGAGGAGAAATGGAGACTTGGAGTTCGGCACTTGAATCAACCACATTCTTCATTAACTAAGATAGTACAACTTCTGTACTAATCAGATTTTGCACCACGGGAAATGCTGTTGGGATTCTGATTTGTTCCTTGAGCACAAACAGTATCTGGATGCGTAATAATTATTATTATCCCACTTTTTCTTCATTTCCCTGGGTGCACATGCATGTATGGTCCTGAGACCGGCCACATGGCCAACTCTCATCCCATCCCCTTTAATTATGTGTTGATCTATCTCTATGCCTAAAACAAATATGACCATTTTCTGACTAGTTGTCTCTGGATCATAGGCTGGGTTACCTTAGTGCTTTTGAAGGATAAATTCTCCAGAATAAAATGTATTTTAAAGGTAAATACTGCAGCAAGTTTCAAATTAGCTTCCAACATAATGTAATGCAACAAAAATGCCATAACCACATAGATTGGCTGAGGATTAAATGTTTTCCAGCATAGAACAACATAATGAAAATTATACATGTCAGTCATGTACTGGGGTGTCTACCTTGCTGTATTACAAATATTTAATTTGAAAGTGGTGTGAAGAAATAACATTGCTTTTATTTACTAGTTTGGAGCTTCAGTGGATCTTCTTACAGTCATGAGCTCATCCTTATGCCATATAATTGAATGAATGGTTCTATCCTGTTCTGTTTGGATTGCAGTTAATTCTAATTTACAGAGCAGAAAAAAATAATTCACCCTGTAAAATAGCTTTTGCAAATTTATAACACGACATTTATTTCACTCCATCATTTATATTGAAATTCTATGAGAATCCCATTTAAAAGAAGCTTTCTAGTTATAATACATTTTGGGATGTATCCAGTTGTGTCTCCCCCCTCCCTTCCCGATAAAAGCCCCTTTGACCTGGTGAAAACATCTGTCAGGAGACAGAAGGCGAGATACAAATTTTGATGATCTCTCATTGTAGTCCCAACATACTCATACAGAAGCAATAGCACTTAGCATTTAGACTTCATAGGGCTTTACAGCCCTCTCTAAGAAGTTTACAGAGTCAACATATTGCCCCCAACAATCTGGGTCCTCATTTTACAAACCTCGGAAAGATAAAAGGCTGAGTCAACCTTGAACCGGTCAAGATCGAGCTGCTGGCAGTGGGTAGAGTCAGCCTGCAATACTGCATTCTAACCACATGTCATCATGGCTCTTTTTAAGAGTATTTGGAACAGCACAGGATATGAGTTGGGGAAGAGTGTATTTTAAAAATCCACCTCTCCCTTCATGCTAATGCCCCAAGGAGTCAGCAGAGAAAAAAAATCAGACTGATTTTATTATAACAATAATATTTATTGTTGTGCAATCATTGTTATTATTCCTTAGTTGTGCTCCAACAGTTACATATATAATTGAGAAACTCAAACTTCGTTGAAATACATTCATATAGGAGTTTAAGCATGTTTAAAAACATGCAGTTTCTTATCACAATATACGGAATGCAACCTGTTACAGTTGAAAAAAAAACAAAGTATTCACTTTCTTTAAACAAGATTATTTCCTTATAATGGGGGGTGGGGAGAGAGAGATTAAAAACTTAAGACTACTTTCTGCTAAGACCAGGTCAGTAAAATAAGACTCCAGTATTTTGATCAGCTCTCTGCAATTTGGTTGCTTTCACATGTGCTGGGACTGCAGGTCCCAAAACTTCTCAATAATCAGGCTAAAAATGGAGAGTGATCAGTGTTGTGGTTCCAACACCTCTAAAGGGCATTGAACCAGGTTACTACAAAGTGCATTTCAAGGGCAAACTTCATCAATCCTGTCATGTATTGTTTTGAAAAATATTTGCAGTTATTCTACAGTACGAATTGAATGTTTTCTTACCCATTGAAGACATATACTCAGCAGGGGTGGGTTCTAACTTACCTCGCTGCCGATTCGCTTCCTCCTGCACCGCGTGGCCACGCCTCGTGGGCATGTGCATGCGCAGTGCAAAAAAATGTAAAAAAAATTTAAAAAATTTAAAAAGCCGAAAACAAGATGGCGACGCATGCGCATGAGTTTCCAGCACTGCATGCGCAGTGCCAGAAACTCGGCTTCTGCGCATGCGCAGAAGAAAAAAAATTTTTAAAAAAGATGGCAGCGCCCACGGACCGGCACCGACTGAACTGGATCCGTGATGTCATCGTGACATCACCAGCGGGTCGCTACCGGTTCGGGCGAACCGGTCCGAACCGGGAGGAACCCACCTCTGATACTCAGTATACAGAGAGCAAACCTCACTCCCTTCTAGCACTGAAGATGTTATCTAGTTGGGTTATGAAATGTCTGCTCAAAAACAACCAAGCTCAGAGAGCAAGGAGCAAGGACTCCACTGAATGTTTTATTTTTGTGAGTATAAAAGTTAAATAGAACATTTATTTCTTAAAATATACAATGTTTTTATTGTGGAATTTTCTCTACTGTTTGGAATGTTCAGTCTTTGGTCCTTGATGGAAATTTACCTCTCCTATACCTGTCCCAGTGACAATCTGTGTCCCACCTTCTGTTTTCTACATGTGATAATGTCCATGCACTAATTCTATTAATCAGTGCTATAATTAATAATTAATGCTCATACAAATTTATCACCTAACTCTTGAACCCAAAGCTTCTTGTTTAATCTAAAAAGTGTGGCAGAAAACTTGTGATTCCACCCAAGACAGGAAAATGTATCAAATATAGTGCATGCAAATCAGCTAATTAAATTAACTGAGCAAATTTAATCAGCTCTGTGGCCAGTTGGAAACAGCCTTTTCCATGCTTCCCTGAAGCCATTACCATCTCATCTCCCATCAGAAGTACTCAAGGCAAAATACCCCAGTTGTGATATTGTTTAAATGGGTGAAAAATCAAAAAGAATCTTCTAACTGGCTTAGAAGACTCCAGATGAGAGTCCATCTGAGCATAGGAGAATTCCTCATCACCTGCAAGCAGTGCTTGTGTTCCATTTCCAATCTTAAACAATCAAACATTCCACTTAACTCTTGAGGTAATCACAATATTTTTTTTTTCTAACAGTAAGTACAAGATAGTTCCTTCAGGAAGATCTGACAAGAACAATCCTGCCTTCAGGTGGAATGGCCTCAATCAGCAGATATTTGTGGGCAGAAAAATGGTGGTGAGGTACTGGAAGAGCAAACTTCCTTGAACTTTGCTTGCTTCACATGCCCTCAGGCGATGAGGATGCTGCCATTATTACAGTTCAGATCAGGTTCAATTTCAGCCATTTCGGTTTCTGTATGTGGAATGGGTGATGAGGCATCCTGAGATGCCTCATCACCCATTCAATTCAATGCCTCATCACCCATTAATTCAACTAGGGTACTGCTGTGCTAGAATAGACTCTAGAAACGTGAGTCTTCCAGCTCCTTTGAGTTACAGCTCCCATCATTCCTCAATATTGACTATACTGAGGGTGTACAGCAGCTATAATTCAAAGCTGTCACAAGATAGAAGAGTTTGAATGTAGGAAACCTCAGTTTAAATCCATATTTAGTCATGTTTCTCACTGGATGTTATTGAGAAATGTGCCAGCTCTCACTTATTTCACAGCAAGTTTGTTATGTTTGTTATGATGTTAAAGATGCAAGTCTATGCGTACTTACTTTGGAAACAGACCAACTGAGTGCATTGTAAACATGCATAGGCCTGAGATGTGAACATTGCTAAACTTGGGGGTAACCCAAGACAATTTGCTTAGGATTTGAGGGAGGAGAAGGATCAGCTACGCCTTCCACTATTCCCTCCCATGTACTCCTTTAACCTGTTCTAGTCACTATGTAGCCAGCTAATTCTCCAGTCATCTCATATTGTTATGTAATTAATTTATTAAGAGAGGCAGTGGTTAACTGCTGGAGAAGAAGCAAAGAGACTTTAATTCTAGTCCTCTCTTAGGCACGGAAGCTAGTGGTGATATTGAGCCAGTCACTCTCTCTTAGCCCCAGAGAGGGAAGTTGGAAATGACTATCTACTCACTGAGAGCCAATTTGGTGTAGTGGTTAAGGCTAGAAACCAGGAGACCCATTCTGCCTTTGGCACAAAGAAAGGTGGAGTGACCTTGGGCCAGTCACTCTCTCTCTCAGCCCTAGGAAACAGGCAAAGGCAAACCACTTCTGAAAACATCACCATGAAAACTGCAGGGACTTGTACAGGCAGTCACCTGGAGCCACACTGACTGAAAGGCACACAGACAGAAGTGCGCACACGCAAGCACACACACGCACAAACACATGCACTGGACTAGCTTGACAGATTGTGATCCACAGCCTTCAGTGAAAAGGCATTCACGGGAATACAGTAATAATGATAATGTCCTGATTTAAGCAAACATTTGAAATAAAACAAATTAATAATTAATGGCCTGGGGAAGAAAAATATCTTTCCCAGTTCCCCAAAGTCTAGAAGACATATACAGTTCAAGAACTGCATGTAGCCCACTGAGCTGTCTTACACAACTTGCCAGTGTTTTGTTTTGTTTTAAATTCAATAAATTTATCACTGCTGTTGCCCCAAAAAGACATACTGCCAAGCACAGTGGTAGGTTGCTACCGGTTCGACCTGGTACAGTGAACCGGTAGCGGCGGTGGCGGGAGGCTCCGCCCACCTGCCCGGATGTCATCAAAAAACACTCTGCGCATGCGCAGAAGCGTAGCGCGCGCTTTGTGCGCATGCATGCACCCATGCACTCCCGTTCTCGAACCGGTAGCAAAGATAAGTGGAACCCGCTACTGGCCAAGCACCTCCAACACCTCCAGCCCTTACCAAAGCTACCACTTACCCAAGCTGCTACTCTGCTAGCTACTAAATATCTGATTGGTACACCATGTATTCCTTTGGGACCTGCAATTATTTTTAACCTATCCCTTTCTCCTCTTCAGATAGTGTAGGTCTGCCTTAGAAAGTGCCTTGCACAGCCTGATAGGTTCACAGGGCAATGCTGTTTTCTGCATGACAAATAGATGAGCCTCAGATAGTGGATTATCTTCAACAGGGCCTCTTCAAGTGATTTGAGTGAGTGGGCCTTACAAGATAGGCAGTCCCACAGGTAAATCAAGCTCCAATCTATTAGAGGATTTACAAGTCAGCACTTTCATCTTGAATGATGTCTGAATGCAAATCTTTCAATCGCATCCATGAACACCAACTGGCAGTCAAAAGATATGACAAAAATTCTTTAATTTCACAACATATAGACAGATTTAACCATGGTTTCAATTGAGAAAATGTGACCATTGTAGACCAAGCCAAGTCCAAAAATGCCAGGGAATTTCTAGAAGCCTGGCACTCTGACAAATCAGCCATTAATAGACACATAGACATTAACAACATCTATGGACTATGCAAAAGAGACAATCAACCATCCCAAAAGGGAACAAAAAGACTCCAGCACCTCTCCACCAATAATCAGCACTCAGATCAGCATAGATTAACTTCAAGGTTAACTTCAGACCAACAATCAAGTAAGCAATACCCCAATCAAGAAACTGCCAAAGAACCATCAGTAAACAGCCCAACCTAAGAATCTCTAAGACCGCCCTCACCCACACAGACAGGCAAGACACCAGAATATAAACTGACAGCAAACAGCACTCCTTACTAGCACTGATGATGTTACCTAGTTAGGGTAATGAAATGCCTGCAAGAAAACAAGCAAGCTCAGAGAGCACCAAGGACCCCTCAGATCTTTCAATATATAGTATGAAACATAGGATGCTTATTCTTTGTGCTGGACAACAGTCTAGCACTTGAAGTTTGTACCAATTACAATTTCTGGACATTTTTCAATGCGCTGCTAAAGTTAAAGCCAGGTGTGACCAAGGCTGGAATAACTGTTATGTCTGCCAAATCAGGAAGGGTCATAATTGATGCCCTAATTATAATTGGGCACCCATATTTCTTGCAGCTGCAGGCAATCAAGAAGCAGTGCGAAACTTTTCCTTCTGAACAGGTTCACAGTGCATCCAGGTGAACCTTCACCTGAATCCTTGAGTCCATCTTTTTTCTAGCCAGATCTAGGGATCACTTTGAGAAGGGACCTGAAAATGCTACAGAGTAGCCTTGACAGCTCCGTATATTAAAAGGTAATGAAGTAATTGCTCTGTGATGAGTACGAACAGCAGTGGGTTGGGGATCTGCTCCAATTTGCCATCTCTGATAGATCATCCCCTGAAACATCTGCTTTATTGTGCCCAATTGTATGTCTGACCTTGGTTTAGTTTTGTAGAGAAAAAGATTTCCTGTTAAAGAATGCTGACATTTCAGCATGAGAGAATAAATAGAAAAAGCCTCATCTGTATCATTTATACTGCAACAGGGCATAAGAAATAAATTGTATAAATTCCATTCAAACAGTATCTCATTGTTATTTTGCTTTAACGAGTAGCCTGAAAATAACTAACAGTTGGTAAAAGCTGTCCTACTGGATCATTTCCTGTGCTACATGAACTGTGATTTAAGCACTCATCATGTTCAGAAAATATCATGTCTCTTTTTTTTACTTCTCTACTCTCCTCGTCTTCAGTCTCCCTCCCTCTTCTGCTTCATCAACGCACCAATCTCTAATGAGAGAAGTTTCACTATTTCCCTCTTTATGATCCTTCTCGATTTCTCTAATAATTGAACTCATGTTTCAATTTACTGTTCAGTCAACTTGGCAAATTGTTACAATCATGCTGGTAGCATTCCCCAAACCAGCAATGTTTTTGTCACATCTGTTGCACAGGAGGCTTTGGGTGTTTTTATTTAGTTTTCTTTTTTTTTTTTTCACTCAAGCAACAAATATTCCATATTTTTGCAGCATAGTTATTATCAGGATAGTTAACCTTTTCATGCCAAATTACTTCTTGCAACCTCACCCAGTCCTCCATTATCCTGTTTTCAGATCATGTTTACTAACTAAATAAATAATTTTATTAAAACTCTCGATCAGTATTATTATGATAGTGTGTCCTCAGATCAGTGTCCACTCTTAGCGACAGTACTGTTAGTCATTCTCCAGGATGATGTCCTTAACCTGGCCTTCAAGACTTCCGAAAACTGCATCATTTCATCAATATAAACAAGTTCATTTACCTTGCTGTTGATTGTTGTCTTCTCCTCTTTCCTTCCATGTTTTCCCACATTAAAGAGTTCTCAGTGAAGTTGGGTCTTTCCATAATACGTCCAAAGTATGATAGTTCGAGCCTGGTCATTTGTGCCTTTGGATAGAGCGCTGGATTAATATATTCTGTGATCCTGAGCCTGGTCATTTGTGCCTTTGGATAGAGCGCTGGATTAATATATTTTGTGATCCTTTTTTTTTTTCTTTGCTTCTGTTATCCATGGTATTCTTAGGATACCCGAGTCTTCTCAATCTTCTCCAACACTGAAGCTTTGATATTCTTTCTGTCCTGCTTCTTCAAGTCCAACTTTCACTTCTGTAAGGAAAACCATTGTCTGCATGATTCTGATCTGTGAAGTTATACACATCTGAATATCTTTTCCAAGGCTTTAATTGACACTCTGCCAAGTTCTAATCTACGGTATATTTCTGGAATGCTGGTTACTTGATAGTTGATCTTGACTTCCATTACTTCCAGAACTTGCAGATCATAGTACAGGTTACTGACATTTCTTCCTCCAATTTTATTTGTTTGGATTTAGAGGCTGCCCAGGTCCACCACAACTCTAAGCGGCTTACATTTAAAAGTGAGAAACAATAAAATAAAGAGAAAAAATAACGAACGTTTAAGAAAAAAGCAAATGAACCGAGCATATTAGGGAGGGAAAAAACAGCAGAAGCTCACCAACCATACTAAACCAAGCTCACCAACCATAATAAACCAAGGCCTGGAAACAAAGCCAGATTTTGAACAACTGCAGGTCGTGTTAACTGTATATATCTCTGAGGGGATGCTGTACCCACAAAATATAGTCCAATAAACACTCTAGATTATTTCCCAATGCTTTCATTTTGTAAATGATTCCTATTGTTACCCAGGTTTGAATACATGCTATTTTTTAAAAAAAATTAAAAAAGGAGTATGTATTTAAAAAATACATACTCCTTGTGAACAGAGGTGTATTGCTTTTTCAAATCTTGAGAGCTATTTCTGAAGAGGCAGAAATCAGGTCAACCAAAGCTGGACATAAAATGTCCTCATTCTGAATTGATGATGTCTTAGAACAGGGGTGTCAAACTCACCTCATCACGGCGGCATCATGTGACTTATTGGGACTTTTCCCCCCTTCACTAAATCAGGCGTGGGCATGGCCAGCGCGTGATGCATCTGGCCCGTGGGACGGGAGTTTGACAGCCCTGTCTTAGAAGATGTTTTAAAATGGCTAGATTTCTCTCTTAATAGCTGTACATTTGAAATATACAAAATTCCTTCATTATAGAACAGAATATTCTAGAAAACTGCAGAATGTTCCTTTCCCTCTCTGGACTATGATGAACCTCCTCCCAGACCATGCCATTCTGGAGGCAGTTTCCCAAAATAAATACTCCCTGTTGGAAGCAGTTTGAGATATCCCAGAGATGGGGTTCCACATAAAACAGGATTTGCACATCTGTACTGGACATCTTTTCTGATGGAGGAGTACATTTAACTAAACACCAACGCTTTAGAGCTGGGAGCTTTTGTAGCCAATAGTGATAAAACAATAATGCAGAAGAAATATCTTGAGGAAGTTTAGTCATATAGAAAGAGTGAATGAAACTGAATCACAAAATAAATATAGAAAGGAAGAATGAATACATGATTCAAAGGAAGAGGATGACTAAGGAAGTTGTGGCTGGATGGAATGGATGAGATCTTGAAAAACAGAGAAGTAAGAAATTTAAAGAACATAAGACCAGATATGAAGCAGCAGTTGATGTGGTGTAAGCAAGAATGTAAAGATTTGTAAGGGTGGAAAGATATAGTGAATAGGCTTGATATAGATAGATTTTCATATGTTATAACTTTAATTGTTTTATTATTTCTTGCTCCTCTTCTGCATAACATTTTCCCAGAAGGGAATATCATGGTGGGTAAGGAACTTTTTACATACTTTTTTTCTCAATGTTCCATGTGGGTCACAAAAGGAAGGCTAATGACCTTTAGGTGCAGAGGTCTTCAAACTTGGCAAGTCCACAAGTCTTAAAGTTGCCAAGTTTGGGGACCCCTGTTTAGGTGTTAACAAAAAGATAGAAAAATCTTCTTTTTAATGGAACTCTAGTAAACTGAAGAATTTTGCATCCAGATATGTCCAGATAACTAAAAGCCCTGTTTTCAGTCTATAATATCCAGGACTCACAGCATCTAAATCCACAATAATAGAAAGCTGATTTATAGCATCAACAAAAATCTTTATAACATGAAGAACTTAATGTTTTATGGGTACATTTGACAAGCTAAAGTGCAATTTATAATTTGTCCTGATTTTTTTTTAAGTACCATATATTTTCAATTCTGACTAGTAGTGTGGCTATTTTTTTCACAGAAAAATATAATTTATAGTGAAAAGGCAAATCTCAGATTCTTACAACCCATATATTGGGTAAATGCCATTTCAGCTTCCCTATTGTGACAAATATCTTCCTATTATCAGTCATTAAATCATCTATCACCAAAACATTTGTGGTTATGTTTTATCAAGGGGAAAATATGTTATTATCAAAACTTTCAGATAACCTGTCCACAAATTGAATAAGGGAATAATTAACAAATGAGCTTTTTGTAGGAAGATTGTCAACAAGGATAACGTCATGCAAGATTTTCAGGTACAATTGTTAAATATACCCTGAGGGTTGTCAGGCAGGTTTTTTGTTTTTTTAATTATGTGCACTGTGTATGATATCAGGAAAATTCATCTTGGCGTTAGGGGAAGGAATGACAAAACAAGAATTTTGTTGTCAAGACATAAGCCCCACCTTTTTCGAACAGACATAACAATTTCTATAGACATAGATAAGAGGCTGTCACATTCTGATATCAATCATTCTGATGGATCTGTCAAGTTTTGCAGGTTCCTCTGCTAGAAATGTGAAATTTAGTTTAAGGAGTCACTAGAGAAGGGCGTATACATTACTGTATTACTAGTTGTCTATTAATTTGGATAGCACTTTATATGTCACAATTATGAAATTTATTATAAAGAAATTAGGGGTGGCGCAGTAGTTAAGGCATTGGGCTTATCAGTTGAAAAGCTGGCAGTCCAGGTTCAAGATCCAAGCGCTATGTGATGGGGTGAACTCCCAATCCTGGCCCCAGCTCCTGCCAACCTAGCAGTTCAAAAACATATAAATGCAAGTCTATAAATAGGTACCACTTTGGTGGGAAGGTAACAGCGCTGGGTGACATCATACTGACCATATGACCGTGAAAATGTTTTTCAACAGTGCTGGCTGAATGGCCTTGAAATGGAGATGCACCGCCCCCTAGAGTTGGTAACAACTAGCAGAGCAAAATCCACAGGGATTCCTTTACCTTTTTTTTACTTTATAAAAAAATGATGAAAAATGATGCAGATGATATAAATGCAATGGAATTTTGTCCGTTGAATCTAGTGCTTTATGATCCACTACACTGAGACTTCATTGTACTATTCAGTGGAAGTTAAATTCTACTCAATAATTAAAACTTTGTATTGTTAGTATGCCTGGTTTATCAACTTTTGAATTAATTTTCTTTTTTTTTTTTTCAATAAAAGGGCAAGGTCTTGAGTCATATATAAACAGAATGTTGGGAATTATTCTAATATAATTTTATGTCCCCTCTCCCATCCCACTTTGCTGATTACACTGATTTATTTCATTAATACAATGTGTATATTATATGCTTTCCATTTGTTCGTTTCACATAATAAAATTATTTTAAAACCCAGATCTGTGTGTCTGAAAATTAAATTGTTCATGGCTGAAGTAATTCGTCTGACTTTCATGGTAACTGCATCTCCAGAAAGCTTGTAACTGTATGTTTTTTTGGACTGGATGACACCTAATAAACTGAACGTCAGAGATTTCACTTGTGCGGTCTCCTAAATAATCACCTACAGGGGGATCTATTTGGCCTCCTGACTCACAGATATAACCAAGTCTGTATCATGTACAGGTAGCACTCCTGAGTAGAGCACCAGACATGAATAAACATTTACAAAACTTGCAATAAACACCTTTTTTTTCCTATCTGAGGTTTAATGCCATCTTAAGAGTATTGCATTAATAAACCCACAAAGGCCACTGTGGAAACTCTCAAAAACAGCAGCTCAACAAGTTCATGGGATCCTCTCACCACCAGTGTTACCCAGATTAGTTTTCTAATCAATTTTTTCCAGCAAGGGGTTGCAGTGGATCGACAGCATTCTTAATGCAAAATCTTATCTCTTTTGGATGAGATAATATCTGAGGGTGGTTAAGAAATATGATATAGTATATATAGGCATCAGGCTAGAAAGCAGGAGACTGTGAGTTCTAGTCCCTCTTTTGACATGAAAGCAGACTGGATGATTTTCAAGCACTGGGGAAATCAGGAGATTCAGGCAGTTCAAATGAGTATAAAGATTTATTGCAAGTTTAAGCTCTCTACGAGAATCTGACCAACTAGCAGTCAAGGGAAATGGGCAGGAGATAAGAGAGGCATTCAAGGCAGTCTGGACTTAGATCTCTTGTGGGTGTGCAGGGACTCATGACTTATGACGCGTTTGACCCCTCCCACGGGCTCAGCCTGGTCATCTCCTACAGTGACTTTGCGCCAGTCACTCTCTCTCAGCCCAACTCACCTCACAGGGTTGTTGTTGTGGGGAAACTAGGAGGAGGAAGGTGTGTGTATGTTAGTTGCCTTGAGTTATTTGTAAAAAAATAATAAAGGCAGAATACAAATAAGTAAGTCATCTGGGCTAAAACACCACTGAGGAGACCTTGAATTCACAAAGGGGTAATTCCACATACAGCACTCAGCACGTGACAGTTTTACTACCCAACCCGCCTTTTCTATAGCTTCCACTCAATGCATAAGACATCGCATACTCTCCAGTACATGCTTCCCATCACAAATATTGCAAAGCCCCAGTTGGTGTGCTGGCGTATCACCTGCACATAGTAGAAATATGTCCTGCTAGAGAGTGTAAGAAAGACGGGAGCATGTAGGATATACTTTAATCATCTGAAAATAGTCTGAGAATGGCTTGAAGAGCTTGCAAATTATTTTGAGAGGTTGAGTGGGTATTCCTCCATTTTCCTAACTATGATACACACTGATAAAATCCTAATCATGTGTCTGTCCCCTAACTTTTGGTCTATAATATAGACAGATTATACTTGTTTGATTCCTATAGAGAGCATTCAGTGGTAATAGACACTCAAAGAACTTTGATACAGGAAAAAAAGCTCTTAAGAGTCCCATTAATGTGTAATGAACATTGTACTGTTCTCAGTTTTTTTTTTCTCCATTTCAGAAGACCTTTCATGAGTAGAACTGTAAAAAGCATCATATGTTTGTCCCATCAGAGGATTCCAACTCTAATATGTCCAAAAGTATCCACTAACATTCATGGATTATTTCCTTGTTATCTGCAGCATCTTAACCTTCAGGAAGATAATCCCACCAAGTGTTAATTCTCCATACTACTGCATGCTGAATCAGAAGATCTTTCTTCATATTCTAAGTATACTAGATTAAAAGGGTTGAGAATTTCTGAAATTGCTGGCAATACTTGAATAGAATAGAATAGAATAGAATAGAATAGAATAGAATAGAATAGAATAGAATAGAATAGAATAGAATAGAATAGAATAGAATAGAATAGTNATGGAAATTATGTATTAGAAATAGAAATAACAGAGTTGGAAGGGACCTTGGAGGTCTTCTAGTCCAACCCCCTGCTTAGGCAGGAAACCCTACACCACTTAAGACAAATGGTTATCCAACATCTTCTTAAAAACTTCCAGTGTTGGAGCATTCACAACTTCTGGAGGCAAGCTGTTCCACTGATTAATTGTTCTAACTGTCAGGAGATTTCTCCTTAGTTCTAAGTTGCTTCTCTCCTTGATTAGTTTCCACCCATTGCTTCTTGTCCTACCCTCAGGAGCTTTGGAGAATAGCTTGACTCCCTCTTCTTTGTGGTAACCCCTCAGATATTGGAACACTGCTATCATGTCTCCCCTAGTCCTTCTTTTCATTAACTTATCTGGGTTGGGGTTTTGCTTCAGGTGCCATGTTCTCAGATTTATCAAGCATTTCACCAGCTTTTGAGAGATGATGGGCCACAAGACCATTTACAGGATTGACTGGAGAAAGACAGTTTCTAAAAAGCCGGCACATAATGGGAATTCCATCTCTCAGCTATCTAGTGCACTTCCCACTTGATTAACTACTGTATATCTTAGATGGTTGTACTTGGTGGTACTTTTGGCTGGGAATTTCCACCTCCCAAAGAAGTCTGTGTACACATTCAAGGAATGTAACCAAAATAATATACATAAAAACCAAAGGAAGAGGTTCTTTATACATTTATAGGAAGGCAGGCTGCAGTTAAATAGATGGATAACTTCTAAACAGACAAGTGTGTAAGTGCACTGTCCTAGCGAACATGAGACTTCCTTCCAATTAATTCCCATATTATTAAGCTTGTAAGCATTCATAGCTTTTCCAAAGCAAGAGAGGATACAACCGGGGGGATGGGGGGACGACAGTATTTCTTCATGAGATGGGAAGTATAGGATAGACTAGCTGAGTGCTAGCCAATTTCTGAAATGCTTTGACTGTTGCATATTGGGCTATTCAGTGAAATGCTTTAGCAATGGCAGTATTAAAGGAGGTAGAGCATGCATTGGGATTGGGATGGAAAGTTTAGGTCTATCTCAGGGGTGTCAAACTCAAGGCCCGGAGGCCAGATCTGGCCCGTGGGGCCGCCCTGGAAACAGCGAAGGACTGGCCCACGATGCTTCTGCCAGCAAAAACAAGTTCCCAAGCTCCGTTTTTGGCTGCCACGGCCTCCTGCAACCCTCTGCCAGTGAAAATGGAGCTCGGGAATGCCGTTTTCACTGCCAGAGGGTTGCAGGAGGCCGTGGCAGCTGAAAATGGAGCTTGGGAACCTGTTTTCGCTGGCAAAGCGCTCAGGCCTCCACAGGCGCCCCCAACAGGAGTGATGTCGAGCTGGCCACACCCACCCCAGCCACGCCCCCCTGCCCCCCCCCAAGGTCAAACACAACCCTGATGCGGCCCTCAATGAAATCGAGTTTGACACCCCTGGTCTATCTTGTCATAGAGACTTTGTTTAATACCCAAGTACATTGGGATTGATGAGCTGGATATACTTCTTTTTTTTTTTTTGCACAGATGACTGAAGGGGAGACCACATTTATACTACAGATTTTTCTCTAGCAAGAGTTTGCATCTAGATCTCTATACTGGTGTAATTGATGTCTGTATCCAAACAATTAGTTTGTCATGGAAATATGAGCTTATTGCCTCCTTTTCCCCACCAGTCAGGCCCAAGGTTTGAAAGGTCATGACATCCCAAGGAATGCCTCAAATGTTCAAAGCCAGTGAATGTTTTCTTTTTCCAAATCTGGGAAGCGGCTGCCTTTAAAGCTTTCTTTCCTTTTAAGTCCATTGACTCTTTTCCAATGTACCATTCTTGCATCTTAAGACATTCGTCCACTTGCTTGGTCCCGGCTGGTGAATGTGCGATGTTTCTTTGCCTCCCCTCACACACACACGCACACACACGCTCGTTCTCACACGCAGATACATGCACACCAACAGTTCCAGTGGCTATTAAAATAAAACCCTTTGAGTCTCCAGCAGCAACTACAAGCAGTACCCTTCTGCTAGAGGGGATCCCGTTTCATGGGCTGAAGCAAGAAGTCATGAGCAGTTCAATAATTTGGAAATAATCTCCTCCGTAAAGAAGAGACCCTACATGAGTTCCTCTGAGGGTTTCTCCTTTCCTGGCCCAAACAGCTGTGTTGGTATTTAGACATAAGATACCAGCTCGGCTTCAGGTTCCAGCGCAGCCTGGACTCACATCCTGCAGCCTTTAAAGATCCCAGATGGTCTATGCAAGACTCAGCCAGCCAGCAAGTATTTCTATCTGGTGTGTAACTTGTTGGAATGCATTTGTGGTGGGGGGGGGGGACATTGGAAAGAAAGGAGGAAGGGTGGGGGAACGCTAGATCATCTTCCCAGAACATTTTCTTTTTTCATCTCTTCCCTTTTCATAGGCAGAAACAAGCCTTCCTAAAACAGCTTTTGTTTGGCTTCCCTTTGGATCATTATATGAAGGGCTGCCGTTGTCACCAATGCACACCTGAAGTGAACCATGTATGCCCTGTTCGTTCCTTCATTGGAAAGGTTGCCAGAGTTTCAGAAAAGCCACAAAGTGTGCGCTGCAACCAGTTCGGCCTCTCTCTTGCATCTTTAGCCATTTGGGGTCATGCCTGACTAGGTCCTTTCAAAAGCTTAGTCCTGCTTCCCTGCTGCCATTTGTCACGTGCGGTCCTGTTCTTAACTGATTAAAAAGGTCAGTCACTCCTGAATGATTCTCCATCAACCTCACAGTCCATCAGACTTTAGTTGGTCCGTGCAGACAATAGGAGAATTGGAAGAGCATGCAACTTGCGTGGCTGCTTATAACTTCCACTGATCACAGAGCTCGTCTTCATTAAATGCATTTTGATGATGAGGTACTAGGATAGCAGCAGGGCAGCAATTTCCTCAACATGATCTGCATCTTATTTTGCCATCTGAAGAACTGCTGGCTAAAGAGCAACTCTTGTGTCTGTTGCTGATACCTCTGTGTGGGATAACGCTGGTATGATCCAGAAAGCTAGACAATATTTGTGTATTTCTTTCCCTTACTTTGCAGAACTGCTGTTTACCTGAGGTACTTGCCATTATCTTAATTGGAATGAAGCCAAATTCTTTTTCAGCAGGAATTTTTAGCCACCTTTGATTAAGACTTTGGATGAGTGAAGTATGGGCTTATCCATACTGCTAGGTTGCACTATAACCAGTCTGGCTAACTGTTATATTTGAAGGCCAAGAATGGACAATATCGCTCTGTATTCCCCTGCTGTCACTGCAAACGCATCTTCTGAGTGTGTCTTTCCTGCTTCACTTACAAAATAATGAGATTATTCTTACCTTCATAATAGTTATTATCAGGGGTGAAATGTGAACATTTTCCCTACCGGTTCTGTGGGCGTGGCTTATTTTATGGGTGTGGCTTGAGGTCTGGTGGGTGTGGCTTCAGGTGGGTGTGGCTTGGTGATCATGTGATCGGATGGGCGTGCTTGGTGGTCATGTGACCGGATGGGCGTGACTTGGTGGTCAGGTGACCAGGTGGGCATGGCCAAGTCGACATCACAAAGAGCTGGAAAAAAACCCTTTTACACTTTACACACACACACACACACACAACACACAACAGGCTCACACACCATGCAAAAGCAGCTGTACTGACTCACACACCATGCAAAAGGACACAAATGGCACCTGCAACAGATTTAACACATTTAACAGATTTAACAGAGTTGGAAGAAGGGACCTTGCAAGGTCATCTACTCCAACCCTGCCTAAGCAGCATTGCAAAAGCTTACAAAATGGCCCCTGCCACAAGCATGAGCCTCACAGAGCAACAAAGAGCTGAAAAAAACTTTCACACTTTATACACACACATACACACACACACAACACACAACACACAACACAACTGGCTCACACAGCATGCAAAAGCAGCTGTACTGACTCACACACCATGCAAAAGGACACAAATGGCACCTGCAACAGATTTAACACATTTAACAGAGTTGGAAGAAGGGACCTTGCAAGGTCATCTACGGAAATCCCACGCAGCATGGAAACTTTACAGACTGAAGTTGGAATAACTAACTTTAAGCGGTTAGTTAATTCCTGAGGTTTTTTTATTTTTATGGCTACTTTACTTCGAAGGTTCTTTTCATTAGGAGTTAAAATTCTGGAGCAGGAACCCTCCAGTGAGCTAATTTGATTATTTCATTGCCAGCAGAACCAGGGAAGCATAAATGGTAGTTGCAAAAATAAAAATACTAGTAATAATAATCATCCTGCAACACATGCTTGTCCTTAGAAAATATCTCTGGTGAGAGGTAGACAAACGTTAAACTTACTTTCTACATAGAATTACAGAGTTGGAAGGGACCTTGGAGGTCATCTAGTCCAACCCCCTGCCTAACCAGAATTGCAAAAGCACACAACATTCCATATTTTATTTTATTTATATTTTTAGATAAAAGCAGCTAAATTTAAAACTTCCTAAATTTTAAATGGCTATGTCTAAAAAAAAAATTCCTAAAAAAAACCCCAAGAAAATAAACCACCCAATTTACTATTTTTTTTAAAGCAAAAAAAAAAAAAATACCCAGTTACTTACCCAACTGAAGGAAGGCAGGCAGAATCAGTTGCTCACAGAGATGGAATGCAGGCTGCAATGCCGTCTCATCCATCTCATTGGTGAGCAACTGGTTCTGCCTGCCTTCTTTCTTCAATTGAGTAAATAACTGGCTTTGTTTTGTTTTGTTTTGTTTTTTTGCTTTAAAAAAGGCGAAGCAAGCCACGCGTGGAGAACGTGGGTAAAGAAAGGCTGTTCTGATGAAACGAGGCAGAAGCAGCAGAGAGAATATAAAAGGTGGTGCCTTTTGGAGAGGAAGGATCCCAAGCAGCATATTGCATGTTTTTCACTCCAAGCAGCCCGGACTGAAAAAACGCTGCTGGGGTGGAGGAGCGTTCCTTCTTAACAAGCTCCAAACTCTGACTGCAGGCAGGCGATTTTGAGGGCAGGCTTTTCCAAGGCACCAGAGTACCGGACTTCCACCGCTCGTGCAGGGAAGGCTTGCAGCCACAGTGAGGCAGGGCAGGCGGTCCCCCGGTCGCCACTCGCTCGCCCTGCCCCGCCCAGTCTCTGCTCTGCAACTTGCCTGCCTGAAGCAGCCTTTGCAAGCTGGCCACGGGGACACCGGGAAGGCCGCGTGGAAGGCAGGCAAGCATGTGGGGGGGAATGGAGTAGGGAAGGCAGGGTGGGATGGGGGGGGCAGGGGCAGCTAGATAGGCCGCGACTTCGCAGGCTTACCTGGCAGGCAGATCAGGGGCACAGCGCTTCAGGCAGGCAAGCTGCAGAGCAGAGACTGGGTAGGGCAGGGCAGGGCAGGGCGAACAAGAGGCGACCGGGGCACCGGTTCGGGGGCGTGGCCAGCCAGCTGTCTCTGGCGGTTCCGCGAACCAGGCCACATGTCTGCTACCGATCCTCTCGAACCGGTCCGAACCAGGAGGATTTTCTTAAAAAGCAAAACAACCCATAATTCTTCTTCAGTCAAGTGTCCTGCCTGCCTTCTGTAATCTTAATAACATATTTAAGATAGACAGCTTCTACCACCAATCAGAATGTCAAATATCACATGATGTAGTGTTTCTGTGCTAAATCCTGTAGAGTATTTGTTTATCAGTGGATGCATTTGGAGAAAGGTAGTAAAAGGTTAAAAAAACATGTTCAAAACTCTCCGCTATTGCTTTACAGGCAAATCTGGGGTCCTGAGGTTCACAGGATGTAATTTTGTTGTTTTCTTGAAAAAAACTCCATTCTTCTGAGAAAACAAGAAGCCAAGGCAAGTTCATAACTCTAAAAGTGCAGAGATGCCAAGTTCAGTAGCATAAGAACCATCTTAACCTTCCAGGTCATGAGATCAGCAGCTGGAAATAGAAAATCACCACCAATAAATTGTGATGGAGTGGAGTGATGAATGCTACTTAGAACAAGTTGATTTCAGAAGAGTATCAGCAGCTGCTTAAAAGGCGAGGCATCCTGGAGCAGTCTTGGAACAGAAAATGACTTCTTTTCTGTTCCTTTTCTTTCCTTCTTTCTTTCAGATATGTTGAATGTATAAGGATATTCCTCTCAACAGATAAATCTTCACACAATCTCCATTTTTGTACCAGTGATGATGGCAGAAAAGGTAATCAGATGATTACCTGGTAGAGAGATGAAAGCATTGAGATTTTTAGGATGTGGGACCACTGGAATTATTTGCAGGGTGAAATGCAGAAGGAACAGCAGATGGTGGGGAACAGCTGACTCCACTTCCTCCTGCTTTTATCAACTGATCTAGGTCTCTCCTTCCTGTCTTCATTTCCCATCTCAGAGTGGTCATCATTGCTCTGAGAAGAACCATATGCTCAGGATGATGATAATGATGAAATGATCTGGCCCTCCTCACATCTTCACTATAGTGGAAGATTCCAGGAAGATACCTGATAGTCAATCCCCCAATCCCTACTTCCAAGTAAAACCATAAATTTTAGATATGTTATAATTGTATCCAAGGAAGTTGACTCATTTTCAGATTCTTTCTTAAAGGCCCATTTGGACTTGCTTTAAAAGTTTTAACAATTTTTTCCCACCACTAAAATATTCTACAATTTTAGAATATTAACATTAGTGCCTGGGTTTACCTATATTCTTTTTCCTTCCTCATTCTTTTTCTTCCAGAGTAAACCTGGGATCAGGAAGTTTCTTGTTTGTGTTAATCTAAAAATGGCTCTGGAAACTTTATCGGCTGAACTGCATGTCAGAAATACTTTAAATAAACAGTAATCAGTAACATACCACTCTATGTGATTTATGACCCATTAAGCTGAACATACGATGATTAGAAATTTAGAAAGCTTTTTTTTTATCTCTGCCCACTTAGAAATCATCAACATCAACCTCAGAAGTGGTCAAGCACCTGAATATGAATCTTTCATGTTGATAGAATGGGGAGGGAGAGCTGTTTTATGTGGGGCTCCATACCTTTTCTACATTTGTAGACACATAGGTCTGTCCTATCCCATTTCCCCATTCATCTGCAATTTTAAAATATTGCAGAAAACTATGAATAAGTAATTTGAACATGCATGTAATTACATTTGCTTCATCTTTAAATGTATGTTTTCAAAGTATGTAGTGAAGTTACTAGAGCAGAAAATATATTGCAACAGCTAGAGAAGTATGAAACCCAACTGATGTCTACATTCTCCTCCACGTGTTAACCTGGAGGTGCAAGTAAGGTCAGATCGAATTGGAATTCACAAAGGCCAAATTCCTCAAGCATTTCTAATGGGCTTAGAAGGTGCCAAGTTGGGCAATCGACACTCATATGGAGTTGAACTACGAATAATAACCAAACTGCAGACTTTTGAAAAGTCAAAGCAATTGCATACTCTGCCAAGCCCACCCAGATGGTCGATGACCAAACGTACGTTGGGAGAAGTGGAAACAAAACAGAAGCAGATAAGACTGAGGACATGGCTGGATCTCGCTTTAAATCCCCTCTGTGTTCTCAGTACCACAATGGAATTTTTGGTTAGAATTCAGGAAGAACAGCTGTGAAAATTGCAGATCCATGTTACAGTGCTGTATCAGGTACAGAGTTATTCCTGTCCTTCGGGTTCACATGTGGTAAGGTTAGTAAAGGCTGAGGGTGGAGTCATTGACTGAGATTTTCAATTATGATGGAGACAGAAAAAGAAAGAGACAGAAAGATCTTCAATTGTATACTTTATTTTGCCATTCCCATGAGTATATAAATAGCATAATGAGAAACTAAGCACCTGCCTCAGACCCCAAAGAGACCTATAATAATGGAGAATAAGAAAAAAAAACTGTTTATTCAGGTATTAGTGTAGCTACATATCAATGGCAAAAATGATGCTTGCTCTACTCAGACAGGAGAGCATAAGGTAATTCCAGGATTATAGATCCAACTTGAAAATTAGAGTACATCCCCCAAACCAGTAACAAACACTTCCAAGAAAACTGCATGGAACTACAGGATCTGTGGTTGTTTTAACTAGGTGGGTGATACGTTCCTTTTATTTTCTCATATTTAGTGTTGTCTGAGTTTAGCATAGCTTTGCCTCCCCACCCCCTGTAAGTTTAAAATACTACGACATTAAAAGAGTTAAATTTCCCTTCTTATCTGAAGGTTTTACCAGCAATCCTACATTTTATATTGGGGATGGAATCAAGGTTACATATACTGTATATCTGGGAGAAAACTTGACCACCTTGTTTTTATATTTATGAGAATATAAAGTGTTTAGAGATAAGTTAAGGAGCTCTCCAAGAGAATGATAGCACAGATCAAATCTGCCATGCAGGCAAAAATGTACCTCTGGATCTAAATATAAGAACTGTGGGAGAAAAGTCAGAAGCTAAACAATCACTGTTCTATTCTCCCAGCCAAGAGAGGACAAGAGAAAAAGACTTTAACCCACTTACACTCTGCACCTGAAGTCATTATCCCCTCTACTGTATAAAGTGAAAATTGATAGCACATTATACAATGAAGGACCCTCATGGAATATAATTGCCCAACGGGAACCCTATTAAATCTATCAGTCATAACTCATTTTTCAATTTGCAGCACTTCCAGCCTTCAGACATGTTGCACTCCTTCTCGTCTCCTTCCATTAACATATTTCATCAACTGGGTTGTACAAGGAATGCTGAAGACTGATTAACACCTCCAAAAATGGGGAATCCCAAATCTGCTTAGTTAGAACAGGACTCAGCAAAAAAAAAAAATCTCAAAGCTTGCAGTTGTTCACTCTGATTAAGTATCAAGAGTTAAAAACACTCATTAGCGATAGATGGATCAGACTGTTTTCAGTCTGGGTCTGGTTTGCAACCATGTAATGAATCTTTCATAAGTTCTTCAGTTATGCTCCCACATTAATCTTCATTTAAAAATCCACTTCGTAAAGATTTATAAAGTTTATAAAGATTTATACTTCATAAAGATTTATAATGGTAGTACATGCATTAGCATATGCATTTAATGGGAAAATGTGCATTTTAACGCACACGTTAGTATCTTAACCTATAGGGTAAAATTCAAAAAAGTGAAAAATCAGGATAACAGTATCCTGATCTGACTTGTACATAATGTACAAATAAATAACCGTTAGCTCTCACATTGGATTTTTGAAGCCAGATATCAGAGCTTGTATCTGTTTTGGCAAATTGTAACAGACATTGTATAAATTGACTGGATATGATATGGCAGTGATTATTCTATAAGTAGGTTCAGTAACATTCAATAACATGATGAAAAGTTGGACCATTAGCAACCAATGTTGAACAATCTAAAACTGTGTTTAAAGTTGCTTCACAATTGCCCAGAAACTTCCTTCCCTTGCAACAAAGTCTTCTGTTTTTCATATCTTTCATTTTTTTCCTTGGCAGTGTGTTGAACTTTATAGTTGGATACAGGAAAATGTTCTGCTCCAGTGATATTTTCTGTTACACGTCTTTCAGAGGTGGGTTGCTACCGGTTCAGACCGGTTCGCCAGAACTGGTAGTAACCCGCTGGTGATGTCACGATGACATCACCGATCCGGTTCGGTCGGTGCCAGTCCATGGGCGCTGCCATCTTTTTTTAAATTTTTTTTAATTAATTTTTTTTTCTTCTGCGCATGCGCAGAAGCCGAGTTTCTGGCACTGCGCATGCGTCGCCATCTTGTTTTCAGCTTTTTTTTTTTGATTTTTTTTTTAAAAAAATTACTGTGCATGTGTGCGCGCGCAAAGCACGCGCGCACCCCCGAGGCGCGCCCACATGGTGCGGGAGGAAGCAAACCGGCAGCGAGTTAAGTTAGAACCCACCCCTGACGTCTTTCTATTAGTCTCCTTGGCCACCCACAATCCCCCATCTGAAAGGGAGGGGGGAAACAGCCAATGGGAAGAGTTTCTTTATGATGTCTTCCCTTAGAATCTATTGGAGGTTTAGGATGCCAGGGAGGGAGTAAATCTCTGGAGTGATGTTCGGACACTGGGAGAAGGGCATGGCTTGAAACTAAATAAACCCAACTAAACAATGAATCCCAAGAATTTTGCATGCATTCTCTTTTCCTTTGAAAGAAATTTTAGCAGCAAGTCCTTAAGTTGAATCAGGACTTCTTCATATCCTGCCTCATATGATTTTTTTTCTAAAAAGTTAAAATGATTAAATGAAATGTAGCATGTTGCTAAGCAAGGGGCTGGATTCCAATCTTCATCATTTCCAAGATGCCTCTGGGGCCCACCTCCCTGCTTCAACAAGAAACTTGTAGTTCATTATGGAGATGCAAACCAAATTCCAACATTTGAGAAAATATATCTGGGGAAGGGAACAAGTCATGCATCATGCAATCCTCACCTCTAAAATGTACATCTATAGTGGATTCAGGCTTTGAAGTTTCACTATTAATGTCTGAACGAGACTTGTAAATTCATCTGGCCAGTTTGGCATCATGGCTAATGTCTAAGATTAAGAACAGTTCAAGTAGATGTCCAGGTTCATATATCAGCCCTGGATTATCATTGAGACCCTTTGGGCCAATAGGTCTCTCAAACCAACCTACTTCAGATGGACATAATGTTAGAGAAAACAGTCATATGGATTCTGTCTTGATTCCTGGGTGAAATATTAAATGTAGATTAAATAAACATAAACAGGTGCAGGGACTCTACAACTTTCAGTGCTCTTTTGTTACCAGGATATCTAACTCTTTTCAGATGGAGATTTGGAAATCCAAATTTCTTCAGTTGCTGAGAATGTCCCTCCAAACCTCTAACATTGTGTAGTGGTTTTTACAGGTGTGTGAATGGATGAAATGTAGTTTATGAAAAACTTAATAAAAAGAATTTATTCCAGCTAAAAGCCAATCCAATTTGGCAACCAGTCTTCATATGGATAAGCAGAAAGCCAAAGAAGTCCAGAATCAGGTTATCAGATGCATCAGAAGTATGGAGGAGCAGTAAAAAAAAAAAAAAGTAGGTAGCCACATCAAAATGAGCATAAAGGGACTTCATCATGCCACTCACTATCTTGACTTCTTTGACAGACAGAGATGGCCTTGCAATGTATGTGCAAAACATAACTCTAACACATTTGATCTCCACTTTGTAGGATTGATGGCATCCTGAGATTTGACATTGGTGGGGGAAAATTCCACAACATCTCCTGCTTGCCCATGACATAGTTGTAAAGAGGAAGCAATCTGGAATAAATAATAGCCATTAATCCCAATCAACTGTTCAGATGCTAGTCCCAATCGGAGACCAAAGATTCCCTTCTTTCTGCCATCTCAGGAATGGAAGGAATACAGTCCTCCTGAGTAGTTATAGTAGGGTTGTAGAGTGGAGCAATTGCAAGGAAACAGTACCAATGAGAGCAAAATTCTCCATGGAACAATGGGAAGAATAAGTTCTTCCTACTGTGTAATTTTTTCCCTTAACTCTCCCTGGAAAGGACAATATGAATTTAAGTGGGATTGAGCAAGAGGAAATGTGACTTGACTCTGTCTTGCAAATCCTTTGGATTGTCATTGACAAGATTCACCTTCTCTTCTACAGGCTAATATATATTGACATCATGACTACTGGCCCGTGACAATTTATTGTTCATGAATTTACCAATAGAAGAGAATATTTGTAGCTCAGGGTTGAACTGAACTGTGTTGGTGTTCTCTGAGCTTGGTTGTTTTCTTGCAGATGTTTCATTACCCAATCAGGTAACATCTTCAGTGCTGGAAAGGAGTTGGGTTTGCTCTCTGTTTTTTCATGAACTTACCTGTTCTCATTTTAAAGCCATCTATATTGGCTGCCATAAGGATGTATTGCAGAGGTGAGTTACATGGTCTATATGCTGGGGGGGAAATGTGCATCTTTTACTTTGCCCCAAATCTCTCATAATTCAGCTTCACTTGATAACTGAGATGCACATAAATGAAGCTTGTGGAGTATGCTAACAGAGCACACAGTTTCCTAATGCCAAAGTGAGGAATGGGGGAACAACTGGAATAAAAATTTAGTTGCCTTGTTTCATGACATGTGGCAGACTGTGAGGGGTGTGTTGGTATGTCTATACATGCATATGCATGTAAGGGTGTGCTTGCAAAATAGATATATTGATTCAGCAATGTTATTAAAAAGTTTTGTTGTACACATGTCGTCTTGTAAGGCAAATAGGGGCAATTGCAACTGTTAATGCCCACTGCTGGCAGTAGCAGAAAGATGAGACAGCCTTGGCAGTCTCTTTGATTTGTCATTATTATAAGCACTGTCCCGAAGGGCAATTAGAATCCCTTGTTTTGTCCTTGCTAATTAGGCCCACAAATGGCTTAGACAACTTGCCTATTCATCCTTACTTTAGGAAATGAGTTGACTCATCAGTATGGATGTGTTCCAGTGCCTCCCTAGAGGAGATGTTGCTAGCTTGCACGTCAGGCAATGGTTTGCCCCATAACCATCTCCTCCTCCATTTTGTGATTTGGACTCTTTTGCTGAAACGTACATCTTATACAGAGAAAATCCATTCCAGCATACATACATTCATGAATATATCTGATCTGTAAAGCACTATGATGAGGTATGTAAGTCTAAGTGTTATTGCTAAAAATGTTACCAGCAGGAAAACTGCATAGACCTGTTGTGTTGTCCTCAGGAGTCAAGACTGATCTGAAGGTACAAATAATATAATGATGACAAAATGCCAGAGCTTTTATTACATTAAAACAGAACCAGAAGCAGTCCAGTGAATCTCCTTTTTGTATGTTTAAAATCAGGAGAGGATTTCAATAGGAACTGCAGTAGGAAAACTTGTCTTGGCCTATACACCATTTGCCTTTATCCCAAAGTTACCTAGAGTTGTTTGTAATGTTGGAAAATCCATAGGGACAATGGCCTATATCTCAAAAATCGACAACCTTTTGGACAAGGGACACATTTCGAATTTTGAGAGCACTCAGAGCAGCTGTAAGGAACACGTTGGCAGTTCCACTCCCAGGGCTGATTAGACAGGCAGAGGCAGAGCTTCTTGTCAAAACATGGGATTATAGCCACCCACCATTTTCTATTTTCTAAGAATGCCTATGGGAATAATATAAAATGAGGGAGGATGCCACCTCCAATTTTACAAATTAAGATCACCTTTAAAAGTTAAATTCAGGTGGGGCAGAGTTTGGTGGAAACAAAAGTATTTTGTTGCCTAGGGTGCCATGCTACCTATTCCTAGTATATACATGGGTTAGTTTGTTTGTGCTTTCAGGACAGTGTTGATTCCTGGTGATTGCCTAGACAAAGTCCCATAGTTTTGCTGGCAAGCTTTCAGAAGTGGTTTGTCACTGCCTCCTTTCTAGGCTTGAGAAAGAGTGACTGGTCCAAGGTCACCCAGCTGCTTTTGTACTAAAGGTAAGGCTAAAGCTCATAGTCTTCTGGTGTATAGCCTGATACCTTAACCAATGAATCAAACTGGCTTTTATACCCAGTTTGGGTATAACATATATCGTAATAAAAGCATATAAGCTTTTATACGCATAAGCGTATAAAATATAAATCATACTTCTTATGAGTAATTCATAAGAAATTTGCTGTAAATGTTGGTATGAAACGAAACATTTTGTCAAAGCATATTTAGTGCTGCTTTGTAATTTTAGTGAGAAAGTAGCACCATTTACTACTCCATGCCAGGCAGTCTTGTCTCACCAGCACTTTACAGTGGTTGAAGTGTTGCACTAGTACAAGGGGGATACAGGTTCAAATTTATACTCTGTCATGGAAACTCATGGGATAACCAGTCAATCTCTTCTTCTCAGCCCAACTTACTCATAGGATTGTAGAAAAAAAGATGGAAGGAGATCGTCACACATGCTGCCTTGAATTGTTAATTGATTAATATCAATTAATAAAATAAATAACATTTGGCAAAGCTTAATTTCAATGTTTCATTTAATCACAGCTAAATTAATTTTTCACAGAATAGCCCCAGCCACTTCGGGCTCCTGATTTGATTTTTTATTTAAAATCATATCTATGGAGATTCTCAGTCATCCAGGTCATGGTTGCTTTTTCAAGAGGCAACTGGACTTTCTTTGTTTTTCCTTGAAGATGTTTAGCTTCTCATCCAAGAAGCTTCTTCAGTTCAAAACAAAACAAAACCAAAAGGTCCCACACCCCTTTGCACTATTCAGGTGGCCCTGAGAGCACAGATGAACCTCCAAGTGGCCTCAATGACTCTCAGAAAGAGTGCTAATGACCAGATGACTGCAAGGAATATAAATCCTTCTATTCCCCACCATTCAGTCAGAACTGAAGAAGCTTCTTGGATGACATCTTTAAGGAAAAACAAAGAAAGTCCAGTTGCGTCTTAAAAAGGCATCTTTGGGATATTTAAAGCCATGTTATTGTGTCTCAGAGCTAGAATTGGAGGGATATTTGAAGAACTTCTGTTACTAATATTCTGCATCTTCCACAATGGATAACAAGAAATACATATAAAATCTGCATACCATGTCTTGGGCAGTTCCCATAATTGTCCAGTCAGGAGTGCTAATTGTAACAGTTTTTAATCTATCAATTCTCCTAGCTACCACATTTTGATACTTCATTTTCTTAACATTTCCTTACCACTTCACCCTCTTGTAACAAGTGCTTCCAAGTTCTTAATCATCGTACTGTTCAAAAGTTCCATTTGAGATAAACGATCACAGGGCTATTTTGATTTGCTAAACTTAAGAAACTTTTGTTTCTCCTCTGAAAAACAAATTAGAACATCGGAACATTTGGACTCAATGTGAGCTCTTCGTTAGTCAACCTTCAGATTGCCGCTGAGCCCAATATAGATTTGGAATCAGTTCGAATGAAGGAATGTGTCACTTTCCCTGTTAGGAGGAAATGAAGTCCTCAAAGAAGACCTGCCTGGTGAATGATATATGTAACAGATGTTTCAACAGAGAGAGTGGGTAGAAACAAGCTGGCTCGTGCAAAACAAAACAAAACCAGAAGAGCAAAATTTAAAACCTGTTTCTCTTTGACATTTTGCTCAGCTGCCTCCCAAATCTTCAAGGGAAACATTTTTTTCTAATTTAGTTATTTTGGATTAATCTTAACTTGCTTTTATCTAAAATTATGTGCATTTTTAACATCTGCACTTTATTTTGGAAACAAGCTTGCATGTTGTTGCTTGGGGAAACTGAAATCATTTTGGAGGAGTCATTTTGTGGAGTAGAAACAGTTTGGAGGAAAAAAATTGTGTCAGGCAAGATCGATGCACATGGTAACCTTTCTTAGGCAGATGGAGTTGAAAAACCTTGGAGAGGACAAAAGGCATCTTCAAATATAGTTAAATGCCCAGGGATGGCTGCAGTGACAGGCTTGCAAAACTGGTTATTCAGGCCTATATTGTACATGATGTTTTTTATGTGGTTCAACTAGCCAACCAAGGTGTTAAAAATAAGCAAATAGCATAGTGGGATACAATTGTTTTGGCAATTATAAGGAGAGGAAGAGCAATATATGCCTTGGCCTTCATATATATATTCCAATCTGAATCTCAGCTGTGTGTATCTGCAGCGCAACTACATTCTATGTGCTTCCATTTGTTATAAGAAAAAACTACCACTGACAACAAGTATTACATCTTTGTGAATAGTGAAAAAACTGTGGTGGCGCAGTGGTTAGAATGCAGTATTGCAAGCTAACTCTGCTGACTGTCAGCAGTTCGATTCTCACCAGCTTAAGGTTGACTCAGCCTTCCACCCTTCCGAGGTCGGTAAAATGGGGACCCAGATTGTTGGGGGCAATATGCTGATGTTATAAACCACTTAGAGAGTGCTGTAAAATATTGTGAAATGGTATATAAGTCTAAGAGCTATTGCTATTTACATTCTGATTAAATTTGTATTTCAGTTGTGACCAGGACTGTGGCACAATCAGAAACTTAAAAGTCTCTCACCCTGTATACTACAACCCCAACCTGAATCGTTTCAGTTCCTCATTTCAGCTATTCAGTTGTCAAAATCTTTACTTGGCTGATCAAATACATGAATAAAGTATCATGTAGTTGGTCAAGGGTATAGTATGAGCAGTGCCTTCTGTTTTGGGGTTTTTGTTTTGTTTTGTTTCTTGATGGTGGGGGTTGAAGCTTTTTTTTTGGTGGTGGTGGGGTTGAAGCTTTTCAATTACAAATATAAAATATTGGTTATTGGTGCCTTGGGGCTGCACTTGGTTGGGGCTGCATACATTCAAAAGCAAACACAAGTATGCCCTTTTCTCTTAAATCTTATTCCAGTGTTTTTGCCCAAGCTTATTCCACCACCAGGCTATGATTAGTACTCTCATACTTCAGTGATTTTTTTTCCCCATCATGTACATCAGGGCTGTGCCTCTGCACACAGAGAATTCAATGTAGGAGCTGCCATTGGAAATCACTGAAGTGATTTGTGTTACTTATTGATAAAATATATTGCAAAAATTTCAATTTAAACAGGCGGCTTACAAGTAAGTTGATCAAACCTTTAAGATCAGCTCAGCAATGGCAATAAATAATTGCCTCTACTCCATAAGCCATGTGTATCAGAATAACACTTCAAAACCTGTGGGATTCCCACAGGATGTGATGTGATATAAGAAACAGCCTCCCCTTTTTTGCTAGCAGGCGGAAAAATCTTGTAGCCCCTAGACTTCTGGGGATATAAGAACATAATCCATCAGATGATGTGGCTTCTGGATCCAGAATGTGGGGGTGCTATTGCTACATCTCCAAAATGTTTGTGTCTGAGTGCCTTCAGACAGCAGTGCATTCTAAAATATTGGGTGCTTCCAATTGTAGTATATTCGAAGAAAAGTTATGTTGCCCTCAATTCTCCTTTATCCTTTCATGCTGCAATTAGTGGCTGCAGAGAAAGTTCTACATGCAGTCATTCCCCTATGACCTCTTTCTCTCAGGTTGCACAGCTGCCCAGACATCTTTGGCATCTAATAGAGTAGTATAGGAGGCAGAGGAGATAAAGTGTCCTGTGGTGAAGCCTGTAATGGTTTTCACATTCAGATATGCCCTTAGTTGGGGCTGCACACAAGAGCCGCGGTGGCGCAGTGGTTAGAATACAGTACTGCAGGCTACTTCTGCTGACTGCTGGCTGCCTGCAATTTGGCAGTTCGGATTTCACCAGGTTCAAGGTTGACTCAGTCTTCCATCTTTCCGAGGTCAGTAAAATGAGGACCCAGATTGTTGGGGGCAATATGCTGACTCTGTAAACCGCTAAGAGAGGGCTGTAAAGCAGCATATAAGTCTAAGTGCTATTGCTACTTCTACCACTGCAAACATTTGCCTTCTCACCATTATCATCAATAAGGGCCTTCTCTTGGCTGCTCTTCCATTTATCCTGAATTTGGAAACCAGATCCAGATGCCCAGGTTAGTCATTCAAGTGCCAGCTTGAATGATTGTGAGGGTTAACAGTTCTGTAAGATTTTATGTTTAAGAAAAGAAGCAGGACAACTTCAGAAAAAAAAATCTTTTTTTAAAGACATCATAGAGCTGTGGCTGGTTGGAGAGGGAATAGTGGGCCTCCAGAAAGACACCAGTCTATGTCAACCACCATTACTAGTTCTGCATATTTATGGCTTCAACAGCACCAGAGAGAAATACATTTTTCTTCTTCTTTTTCTTCCTCCGCAATATTAGAATTCAAGGTCATCCCTTTAAATTAAATGCAGGAAGATTCAGAGCCAATAAAACTGAATACTTCTTTCCAGAAGGAAATCCACTACCATCAGACATAGCAATGGCTTCTGACCTAGATTGTTTTAAAGGGGGCTAGAAAAATTAATGGAGAATCAAACTATCCATGGAAACTATCTTTGATGCATGTAAACTGGCTTTTAAATCACAGGCTATGTATCCTAGCTGCTGTGGAAAAACAGTACAAGATTTTCTTCTTCTCCTGCTCGTCAGCTTTCAGGATACATCTGGTTGATAACTGTGTGACACAAATTGTTGGACTAGATGATCCCTTGGCTTGATCCATCAAGGCTCTTCTCACATTCTTCTTTTGTTCTAAGCTGTCACAGGTCAGTTATGCTTCTTGGAATCTGATTGTCCATAAATGAAGATGTATGTCTCTTTAACCCAAAGATGAGGAGAAGAGTTCACTAGTTTCCTGCTGAAAGGGCCAATTGTGGGAAAGTTCTGCCAAAAGAGCAGATGTTAGTGTGCAAATGCAGATGTTAGTATCCAAGATCAAGGGCAGATGCAGATATTCAAAACCTTGGCAAAACACTGGACAACACATCAGCTTCTGGAACATTTGATCAAAGATTTCAGTCCTCAGACTACATGCCCTGAGGTGGATTCCTTGAAGAATCTTTGCAGGCTGTGGGATATTTCCCCTGAGGCTGTTCCAGAACAAATTGGTTGAAAATTATAGCCAAAGGCATTCAAATAATGTGGCCTTGAAAGCAAATATGCATTTATTGTGTAATTAGGCACTTGATTCTCAGATAAAGAACCATCTAACTTCGTCTTATTAACTTGTTTCAGAAAGGAATGATGCCAATTTCAAATCTGTAGGTTTAATTTTGTACACATTTTAAACTTTTAAAAGAATGGCTAAAGGAAAAACAGCGACATAATTTAGGCCAGGATATGGGTTGGATACTCAAAGAATTGAGCTTTTTTGGGGGGGGGGGACTGTATTGTGGTGAAAATATAAGATTTTATCCATGACACCTACACTCCACCCAGCCTTTGGGTAGTATGAATTTGAATAATATTAATACATATACTGTAGTTTGGATCAGGGGTGAAATTCAAAAATTTTCCCTACCGGTTCTGTAGGCGTGGCAGGGGAAGGATACTGCAAAATCTCCATTCCCACCCCACTCCTGGGGCCAGCCAGAGGTGGTATTTACCGGTTCTCCGAACTACTCAAAATTTCCGCTACCAGTTCTCCAGAACCTGTCAGAACCTGCTGAATTTCACCCCTGGTTTGGATGCCACATAATTGTTGAGTTTTGTTACATGTTTAAACCATACATCAAATGTAATAAAATGGCAGGGGACTTCCTGTCCTTATGGAACTTCACTGTCTGACAATAAGGAAAGGCAACATTAAGAAAGAAACCTATGACCAAAAAAGGTTATGTGAAAGACATTACAGAATGAAGTGGCTTTTTTAGCACATTGAACAAAATATATGCAAAAATAGTGTTTGGATAAACAGTTGATAAATATTCAGCAAAGCTAGAGTTATATCAAGGATTTAAGAAAACCATAAAATCTATTGGATGTCTAATCTCTAACAGAGCAAATATGTAGATAACCCTAGTCACAGAGTAACACCATTATGAGCTGGAATGTGATCAACACTGGTTCATATTCTCCCCAATTAGATATTTAAAACAAACTTCTCCTCCTCTGCCTTTCTCTCTATGTATTACAGCGTTATCAATTACGACTGAAAATAATATTCCAAGCTAAATAGGAATAGCAAGACTGAATATAAATTTATTGAACATAATATTCATCACAGATGTCAGATTTTTATTAACTAGGATGAGATTATTCATCACATGCAAATAAAATTCACAAATTTAAAAAACTTTTCATTGGCAACTGGTTGTAAGCATGCAACAAATATTTCACAGTTAGAAACACTGCAGTTCAGGTTATTGCTATGAGCATGATAAATGAGGAGAGTCAGTTTGGTGTCCTGGTTAAGACATCAGGCTAGAAACTGGAACAGTGTGAGTTCTAGACCTGACTTAGACACAAAACCAGCTGGGTGACCTCTCTCTCTCAGTCCTAGGTAGTAGGTGATAGGGAACCATTTCTGAAAAACCTTGCTTAGAATATTGCAGGGAGTAGCCCAGCCAATCACTGGGAGTCAACATTGACTTAAGATGTTGACACACAATAAGTTCTACATACATTTTGATCCGTGCAGAACAGCCATTTCAGCTTATCAGTCTCCACATTATTTGGGTCTCCAATTTTTTGGATTTCTGTTGACTCCAATCTCTAAGAATTTGGGAAACAACAAACTAACAAACTGGATAATATTATCTTGGGGAAACCTAGTGTAACCCAGTTTCTATACTGAAATCAAAAGTGTGATCTAAGGGTGTGAATAATACAATAATTCTGAAAAATGTTGATTATTTTTTTTAAAATAGAACTTTTCTAAAAATAGTTATCAACTGAACAACATGAAAAAAAATACTCACTTTGTATCATCTTTGAGGAGCTTTATCTGATCGGAAATTAAAATGTTTGTCATTTTAGTCCAAGGAAAATTCTGATGAAAAAAAAATTGCTCTCATTGCCAAATAGCCTTGCCTGTCCTCCTTGTTATTATTTGGGAAATCTGCCTGGTAACTTAGCATTGTGTTATAATCACATTTAGTCTTCTCACAATAAAGAAAACTAATGCAAAGGAAATAATGCAAAGCAGAGGCAGAGAAAAATAAAGAGTCAAACAGAAACATTAAAAGCATGATGTTTTTACAATTTCAACCAATCTACAGCCTGACAAAGACTGCTTATCTTCCACTTAAGTGGGCAGAGCTTTTGTGCAATCTTAAAGAAAAGAATAATAGAAATGCTGTATTCAACTGTGGGACCAAAAGTTGATAGATAGATGAGAGATGATGAGAGAGGGAGGGAGGGAGGGAGGGAGGGAGGGAGGGAGGGAGGGTCCCCGAACTAAGAGGGGAGGGGTGTTACATACTGCCGTACGGAGCACAGATTTGCATAGCCGCCGCTGATTGGCTAATCTAGCAGTGGGAGAAATAAACTCCTGTCAGTGGCCAGCGGGCTACAGGGAAGCCCTTAAAAGTGGCTTCCCTGCAGCCTGCCGGCAGTTCGTGTTGCATTCAGCTAAGGAGAAATAAAGGCGCTGAACTGTTCCTACGTCTCTCCTCTTCTTTCCGTTGCGAATCTAACACTGGCGACGAAGGTGGTGGAAGAAGGACAACAGGACAAAGGCACCTCGTGGCATCCACGGCCATCTTAGAAGCAAGCATCAACTGCTCCGGCCAAACTTGAGGATGGCTACTCAAACCTCTCCAGCTCCAGCGATCTTCGACCCGAAGACAGAAGAATGGCCAACCTACATGAGCCGGTTCCACATGTTCCTGGAAGCCAACAACTTCCAGGACTTACCAGACAACAGGAAGAGGGCTCTCTTCCTAACCTACTGCGGGCCGAAGAGCTATAAAATGGCTCAGACTCTGGTGGCACCAACAAACATCGAGTCCATTTCATGGACAACACTTCAGACGACCCTGAAGGATCACTACGCTCCGGCAGCAACTCCAATGGTCACACAGACAGACAGACAGACAGACAGACAGACAAACAGACAGACAGACAGAGAGAGAGATATAGAGATATAGAGATATAGAGACAGACAGATACTTTTTGTATCTATTATCCCTAAACAATGCCTCTATTTTCTAGGCCACAATCCCCTTTTCAGTATGTTACATTGATGACTGGTGAAAAAAATCATAGCATTATTGTACTTTTTGGGGAAGGGAAAACAAGGCAAAACTCAAGATTTCTCAGGGAGGGGCATTCCCCCCCCCCCCCGAGGGCATCTTTTCCCATGATACAAAATTGAATTTATTCAGAATTTCCAACCATGGAAGCAAGATGATTTCCCAAATGAAAACATGAGAAGCTTTCCATGAAATGCCAGATTGTGTGATACGAACCATCAACAGGCCTCCCTCCAGCCACAGCTGCTTCCGTTTAGTCATAGTGCAAGGGAAGAATCATTACATTTTCTGGAATATCATCCCTCCCCATAGCACGTGTTCACTCAAACTGGACCCTCATCAAACACCAGTCTACTGAATGGAAAGCAATTATCCACTGAATAATGGTGGAGGGATAATGACAACAAGAAGAACCAGGGACAATAGCAGTTCTTAACAAAGCTAAAATGGCAGGAGAAAAGCCACCAGGTTGAACTGGCTCTGAAGAATCCAAAGTAGCAATGGAACAACCATACTCTGTCCAGACAATAGACTTTGGATGGTATATCGACACTTATGACTAAGTCTTTAGCCAAGCTGGTTTCAAATTGGTGCAGATGATGAAGCCATTAAAGTCTATACAAATATATAATTCTGATTTACTTTACTTTATGCACATTGCCAGTATGACTTTTTCCCTGAATGTGGCTCAATTTTGTTATAACTAGACACCCTTGATTGCCTCGATGGCTTCATTATAGTTTTATGGGGGATTTTTTTTTGTTTCATTTGAAGTAAAAACCAGTCATATCATTTTATTTCTGAAAATTTACAGAATTCTGATCATTGGCCATAATAAAGACTATTGATACACTTCCTTTTCTCTGCTACACTTATATTCACTTGTGTCCATTATCTAGTAAGAATGAAAATAACGTGTTACTGTCAGAATTTCTCTCACTCTGAATTGGCTACTTTTGCCCCACAATAATTTTGATACAATACCAGTTCTGGCTACCATTTGCCCTTATTTCAGTACCTTCAGCTCATGTATGAGCTTGTTATAAATCTAACAAGCAAACAAATTATTGTTGTATTTTTATAAGATATAATTAGGACTGATGAGATACCAAGAATTCTTGACAGAAACCCTCTTTGGAACACTTGTATTTGCCTATCAATGTAACAGGAGAAAGGAAACCTCCTTTGGGAAGAGAAGGGGAGAGAAACATCTTCCTTTTTTATTGTTTCTCTCTCCATTGCTGGATCAAAACAACAAAAAACAGGCAGAAGAGAGAGGCATACTTAGCAGTGACTAGGTAAGTGGAAACAAGAAATATAATACATAAACTCACTGGGTATGATTGGAATGTGAACATAACATGTCCTGTTTCTCATGACATCATGAAGATGCAATAGATCCAAATTGGGCTTACAATTGGATTCAGTATAATCCAACTTTTTTAGGGTTACACAAATTAATTGAAACACGCAAAGTGAAATGGACTAATCTAACCATTTCTGGCATCTAGCATTCTAAACCAAACATGTAAATGTAATCTAACTTGAATTTCAGTGGGAATAAATTAATATAGTTCGATAAAAGGGACTCCAATGGAGTTCAGCTGGCAGCTATGTTCACCAAAATGTATCCTCCTCAATTTAAAAAAAATAAAATAAAATAAAATCAGCATAGGGATGTACTGTATATGATAAACAGATTTCCAAAAACTGGAGCCAATTTGGGGAAGTTGAATATACAAAGAAGTTTGCCTATGACTGTTGCATTTTAAACATTTTTTTTTTTTTACTTTAGGGCAATTACATTTTCAAAAACATCTTATGGCAAGTTGTAAAATCCATTTCCTTGCATTTTTGTTCTTCTAAAATTGCAACAGGACTTGATAATTTGAAAAAAAAATGTATACTCTTATCATACTGACATGGTTACCTTGAGACTGAAGAATCCTGTTTTAACTCAATTAAAATTTATAATCATCATAGAGGGTCCCATATATATCCACCATACCTTGTATATCTCCCTCAAGATCTCAATATACATTATTAAGAAGTTGCAATCTGCTATAAGTACTTCTCAGGAAAGGTAAGTTTGGTGGATTACTTACAGAAAACATTTGTATAGATAATGACCTGCCCCCAATCATTATATTTACTTATTATTTATATTTTATACAAAATGCTTTCCAGGCCATAATGTGCAATCTATGAACTTTTTAGAAAAGATCCTAATCCTTGTTCACTTTCCAGTGCCAGATATTTTCTCTCATTCTCTTCTTTGAGGCGCATAGTTTAATGATCCAACAGAAAGAATCCATATGGAAGAATTTCCCCAGATGTTCAGCTAAATGTTAGATGGCCCAGGAAAGAAACACCCTGTGAAGCAATTCTAAATGCTTGTGTGTTGAGCCAGGAGCAGCTGTATTGTGACTTTACACACGGTACATAAATAACTCCATGCTGGTGACAGAAACAGACTCCAGAGAGGTCCTGCATTATCTCCTGAGTGAGTCTCTCACAGCTACAGAACTACACTAATTTGGCGGATGCATATCTGGCACCACTGTGAGATGTGAAACAGATTCAGTTTGAGACCAGCTGTTTACCAGACAAAACATAATTGCACATTCCAAAGTTCTTGAGGTTTCAGTGTGGGATCTAGGGGACATTAAATGAAGAAGTGTAATAGTCAGCAAAAGGGTAAATAAGAAGGCATTGTGGGGGGGGGGGATTGGTTTGAAAATACCACGATAAGCAAAAACCATCCAAACTAACTTAGATGCTTGAGTCATATTTTGTTGGGCCTAAACATATGGCCAAATGCCTGACATCTCCGGGCACAATTCAAGGTGTTGGTTATTACCTTTAAAGCCCTACATGGCTCAGGGCCAGGTTATCTTCGAGACCGTCTTCTACCACATAGCTCCCAGTGACCGGTAATATCCCACAGGGTTGGGCTCCTCCGGGTCCCGTCGGCTAAACAGTGCCGGCTGGTGGGCCCACGGGGGAGGGCCTTCTCGGTGGCTGCCCCGGCCCTCTGGAACCAGTTACCTCCTGAGATCCAGACTACCCCCACCCTGTTGGCCACATAGGCTACATTAAGTTGGGAGGAAGAGAAGAGAGAAGGTTATATTCCTGGAGGGGTAAAATTAGGTTTTGGAGAGAAAGGAGATGAAGAACGGATGTTTCTGCTGTAAGCCGCCCAGAGTCCCTCAGGAGTTGGGCGGCATAGAAATCTATAAATAAATAAATAAATAAATAAATAAATAAATAAATAAATAAATAAATAAATAAATAAATAAATAAATAAATAAATAAATAAATAAATAAATAATAAATAAATAAATAAAAATCTATCTATAAAATCCCTCAACCTGTCCTGGATGACATTCATAACTCTTCCAAGGTCGCTCCAATGACCTCTCTGATTCTGCTCATCCACCTCATCCATTTCCTTGTCTAAGTCCCCCATCTTGGCCACACAGAGTTGAAGTTTCTATTCTGTATCAGAAGCCAGAAGGAAACATACGCATTTCTTCTCAATAAGGAACATGGCATTGTTGCCAAATTATACACTGCATAAAATGAATTTGCTTTCACAATTATACAGGTTTCAAATAGCACGTGCTTCCCCGCCATGGAATTCTGCATAATTGTCGTTAAGACTGAAAAGCAGTTGCCAGTGTTGGTCACTCAATTGTGTTCCTTCAAATGCTTTGTAGTTTTCTATGGTCTAAAGTATTTGAGGACTTGAACTTAAAATAGACTCAAATTACATTTTATACCCTAACAAATTTTGATTGTAATCAAAGAGCCTTAATTACTTGAACATTCATTTTTGGAGAGTGCATTACGTAAAGAAATGGTGTGAGAAAACTTATTGTTTGACTTAATTGCTTCCACTATTTCCTTGCTCCAAATAGTGATGACAGACTATTGGATTGTCTCCCTTCATTGATTCTCCATTCTCAATCATTTCCCAGGGCAGGGGTTTTTTTTTTGGTTTGGGGTTTTTTTTTGTTTTTTTTTTTTTTTTTTTTTTTTTTGAAATTAAAAAAGGACCATCTTTAGCTACACATTTAGCTAAAATATATGGTTAGGACAAAAGCTCTCTATGATATCTTTCATTTGAGTACTAGAATTGTATCAACTGATATAGAACAATGCACTGCCAGAAACTGAATATAATTGCATCTGGAACAATACTTTGTTTTGATATAAGCCATACAATGTGTATATTAAAATGATAAACAGGGTAGTCAAGCCTTTAATTAGTTTTGAATTCTCATAGTGTTTTCTTTGAGGCAGACTAGCATAGTTTGGTTTATGTTGGTTTATGTGCAGAAGATTTTTAAATTCTCTGAATGACTCAAACCCTATTAGAGGGTATAGATTTCCAGGTTGCATATCTATACTGGTCACTATTGGCAGCAGGTAATAGATGCAATGAATAAATAACCTGATAAATATATACAAAAATAAAAATATAATAGGAACCCTATGTTTGGTCCTGATAATCAGAGTGTGGGGTTAGACATGACTCTATTATGATACCAAGATATGGTAGTGAATGGTACTACAAAAAGTTAATTACAACCTATGACCCATTGAGTCGTCGTTTCAGAGTTATTTCCTTACTGGATTTCTCAATGCCTTCAACAATGGCAGAGTTTCCAATGTATTGCCTTCACTGGAAAAGTTCTTAAACATTCAGGAAGATATTCAGAGATGTATCTGCCTTGAAAATAGCCCATGTTGAACTGTGTAGCACAGTCAAGCATCAGGAGTTGATCACTGGAGATGTTTTGTGACAGTTTGTGTTATGTCGTAAGATGCTTTATGATAATTTGTAGTCATCAAATGTGCTGCGTCCCCACGCTCACGTTCTGCCTAGTAACTACGGTAGGAGCTGTCTTCTGATTGGTCAGTCACTGACAGTTCGGCCGGCGGGAAGTTTGCGACCCCGCCATTGGCTGGCCGTTTTGACAGCCGCTATATAAATAGCGGCTGTGACAGAAACAGGTGATTTTCGTTCCGTTCGTGTTACTACGTTAGCCGTTAATAAAGGGGTTCTGTTTCACCCACCGTCTCGCCTCAGTTAATCGCCCTGCCGTTCTACCGAGTTAGAACACTGGCGACGAAGGCAAAGGTGATTTTTCAAAAGGCAACTGGGCTTTGTTTTTCCTTGAAGATGTTTCGCTTCTCGGCCAGGAAGCTTCTTCAGTTC
>QLTV01003900.1:820710-834515 GCA_003457575.1 Thermophis baileyi | reverse complement strand
ACTCACTTGACCAGCAAGGTCAGAACGTTTAATGTGGGGGATGCAGTCTATGCCAGGAACTATGGCAGCGAGCCCCGTTGGTTACCGGCACGAGTTCTAGCGGTGACAGGCCCCTGCTCCTACAGAGTGGGCCTGGCAGACGGGAGGCTATGGCGGCGGCATATTGACCAGCTCAGGGGGCGACCCTTTGCTTCTACACCAGCCGCAGATGCAGCCGAGCCCTACACAGAGGTTGCAGACCGCCACCCGACCATTCCTGCATGTGACCGCCCATGTCTTCCCGCGGACCTGTCGGACCCGGCGCCAGTCCTACCTGTGTCCGAAGAGATCCAGCCGAACTCCTGGGCCCCCGCCGAGGCCACTCCAGCGCTCGAAGCCGACCCTGTCTCCCCGGACCAGCCTGCTCCTGATGAACCGCGGCGGTCAACTAGACAGCGCCGGTGCCCTGCCTATTTGCAGGACTACGCATGCGCCATCCGGGAGGGGAGGGGTGCTGCGTCCCCACGCTCACGTTTTGCCTAGTAACTAGGAGCTGTCTTCTGATTGGTCAGTCACTGACAGTTCGGCCGGCGGGAAGTTTGCGACCCCGCCATTGGCTGGCCATTTTGACAGCCGCTATATAAATAGCGGCTGTGACAGAAACAGGTGATTTTCATTCCGTTCGTGTTACTACGTTAGCCGTTAATAAAGGGGTTCTGTTTCACCCACGGTCTCGCCTCAGTTAATCGCCCTGCCGTTCTACCGAGTTAGAACAAAATGTTTTATCCCAAAGGTGATTTTTCAAAAGGCAACTGGGCTTTGTTTTTCCTTGAAGATGTTTCGCTTCTCATCCAGGAAGCTTCTTCAGTCCTTGGATGAGAAGCAAAATGTCTTCAAGGAAAAACAAAGCCCAGTTGCCTTTTGAAAAAGCTTTGAGACAACCATGACGTGGATGACTGAGAATCTCCATAGACTTAAAATGTTTTACAAAATTTGTCAAATTTCAGTTACCGAATACTAATGTGTCCTGAATTCTGGATGTGCTCAGTAAGTTAGCCCATTTGAGAGACCTTGTTGTTGCCTTATCATGCACCATTTTGCCCAGTTAAAGATCACAAACACAAGAGTTTTAGTAGGATCTAGGTTAATGGTTCTCAACCTTTTCTTCACCATGGACACCCTTTAAATGCCTTTTCTGGCCACGGACCATGGCCATGGCAGGGGTGGGTTCCAACTTACCCCGCTGCTGGTTTGCTCCCTCCCACGCTGCGTGGGTGCACCGCGTGGGCGTGCACGCGCTTTGCGCGCGCACATGCGCAGTAACAAAAAATTTTAAAAATCCCCAAAAAAAGCCAAAAACAAGATGGCGACCGCATGCACAGTGCCGGAACTCGGCTTCTGCGCATGCTCAAAAGGAAAAAAAATTTAAAAAATTCAAAAAAAAACCCAAAAAATAAAATAAAAAATTTAAAAAAAGATGGCGGTGCCACGAACCGGCACCGACCGAACCGGATCGGTAACATTATTGTGACATCGCCAGTGGGTTGCTACCGGTTCGGGAGAACCGGTCCGAACCGGGAGGAACCCAACCCTGGGCCATGGACCCCTAAGACTTAACTCAAGATTTAAACCATAACATTTCTTCAAGCCTTTATGGACCCCCTGTGATAACATTGTGGCCCCCAGGGACCACAGGTTGAGTAACACTGATCTATATAATGACAGATATAAATAAGCTCCCCTTCTGAAGCAGTTTCAAATTATTTAAATGACTTCTTATAAGACCCAGATGAGCTGAATAAATATTCAAACATCTGAAAATTATAGAGCCAAGCATACAGCTCCAAAGAAACAGAGATATCGTGCTATACAGTGAGTGTGACTTTTAAATGATTTTTAATAAAGATGTGGTGAAAATCCATGTTTTTCATCAGATGGGACTATTCCTTATTAAGTTTTTGTTTCAAATTAGCTTGGCAGCCCATATGTTTTTAGGCAAAATATAAGGAGCTAATTATTGTCTTTAAAGCACTATACCTGTGCTTTATGATAGAAGACTTTTTTTTTTGTATGACATATGTGCACATATACTCCCTGAGATACTCTGAGATGGTTTCCTCACAGCAACTATCGACTTTTCATGACAATTTTGGGTCAAGCCTCTTCAGCAGTCATTCCAGTGCTTTAGAATGCACTTCCTGCTTAGTTGAGGGAATGGAACTCTTTGTTGGTTGTTCAAAACACCCTTTTTAAAAATAGGTTTTTACTTGTTGAATATTCTCATCCTGAATTTAACATCTCTGTTTTTAATCCTGTTTACATTTCAATTGTAAATGACCTAGAAACTACGGACATCATCTGTTGGTTCTCTCTCACATATGTATTATAATGTGATTTTTAATGCAGAAAGAAATCTCCATAAAGTTTTCTTTTGAAAGGCATTTTAAATATTAAAAAAAAAATTTACAGGCTCGGTCCCAGATCTGGAACTCTTTCTCATCGCTAAAGAGCTCTTGTAAGGCTATACGAGTTCAGCAGCATTAAATGAGTGGGGAGACCAGGGCAGAGAACTTCTGTCTGGAAATTCTGACTCTGAGCAACCGCCTTTTAAGTAACTCAATCTGAGTCTCAGGGGCAAAAGGAAGGAACTGATAAAACAAGCTGCAAAGTCCCCACCCCAGCTGATACTGGAAGAGCACAGCAACCAAAGGACACTGACAAAAGACCCAGGAGAGGGGGGGGGGAGACAAGGAACAAGGATGTTAATGAAGAAAGCAACAAGGCAAATATGGAATAAGTTGCAAGGAGGAGGAGGGAAGTGGACCGAGATGGATTTGCTTAGCCCTCTGCTTGGCAGGACAGAGAGTATTTCACTAGAGTCTCAAGTTGCAGCTGTGAGAAGCAGGTGTGGAACTGACAAGAGCCTGCACTGAAGCCGAAGGCAGGAAGGAAATTGAATTTTCCCAAGTTCCAAGCAGCACACAGAAGAGAGAGAGGAGAGAGACGGAGAGTTTGGCTGAGGGGAAAATGGAGAGAGATAGGCAGTGTCATTCTCTGCCTCAAGTATTTGATGGGCAGATGAAAGATGGATCGCCTCCTGGGTCTGTGGGATTTCTCAGCTGTCAGAGTAGTAAGCTAGTAGTAAGCTAAACAAAAGTTTTTTTCCCGTCTCAGCTCCATGGGTCACAGTGGGTTGGGAAGGCAAAGAGTTTCTCACTGACTTCTTGAGCTACTAGTAAATACATTTTAGGCTCTCTTCCCCTCTTGCTTTTAAACATCTGGCAGGAATCCAAGTTGCCAAAGATGGAAGAAGAGAAGGAACTAGCTATCTGCAATTGTTAGCAGAGTTAGTTGAAGAGGGTTGGTTTTCCCTCAGTGTTTTCTGCTAAAGATATACAGAGTCCTTCGGGAGTTGGGCGGCATATAAATTTTATAAAATAAATAAAATAAATAAATAGATACTTGCAAGTATCTGCCTTCATATATGTTAACCCTTCCTGTTCATTAGGTCTCAGCATGAAATAGGATCCAAAAAGAAAAAAATGACCCACCACCAAATGCATTTCTTATTTAAATATTATTTTACCGCAACACCCAAACATTTTATTGAGCATTTTATTAAGTCCTTACTTAATAAAAGAGGTAGGAAGGATACAAATACAATGACAATAACCAAAAATTGAAATACAGTAGCCCATAATAAAATCAAGATTGAAACCAGTGGAAGCTAGGAGAACCAATGCTATCTATGGGAGCCAAATAAAACCCATAGTAAAATGTACACTGTGCTGCACTAAAAGCATTGGAGACTATATTAAAACATTGGAAGAGAGATTAAAAAAATATTTTCTTCTCCCCCTCCCCAATAATCCTATAAGGAGATCAGGAAATATAAGCTCATTCCACAGTTGAGTTCATAAGGCACGGTTTTGCTCCAAATGTACAACCATGACATGATGAGGCTGCGTCATAAAATGAATTTAGATCAGAGACCATTATCATAAACAGGCAGGCTTTTAACAAAGTCACCATTAATTTAAACCACCAGGATTTTCTTAAAAGTGATAATCTTTGCCAGCCAGTTTAAGAACTTTTCACAGCAGCAATCTCTTTAGTTGAAATGAAGAAACATTATTATTTTCTCCAGATAAAGGAGAATACTCTCAATAATTTTTTGCCCTAAACTGTGACAGTGACAAGCACTCCTATTGAAAAACCTAAGGAATGAATTTGCTTCCGAGATCTTCCTTCTGTATTTGAGAAACCAAAAATCTCCTACAAATATTTGCAGATTCATGCGTATAGATTTATAGCTATGTCTTGGAAACCTATGTGAGTAAGAATGATAAGGACCTCATATGACAATGTCTCCAACCCCTCCCCCCTCTTTTTCCATTAAAAGATGTTCTAATGCAAATTTCCTTCCATCAAACTGAATTAAAGTTATTGGGGGGGAAAAGGCAGAAGATTCCCTTTGCCTACTCCAATACTATTCCTCTCACCCAATGAAAATCATTTTACCACTTTGCTCACAGAGTATGGCTATTTCCTTAAAAAGGCTATTTCCTTTTTTTTTAAAAAAAACTTATGTATTAAAGATGCTGATTTTAGCAGTGAGCTCTTTAATGATTTAATATTTCACATCAATGAGATTGTCATCTTTCTCCTTCATTGTTATATAACTGTACATAAAACTGATATCTTTTGAATGTGTTCGGCAATAGACATATGGCATATGAACACTTTTTTAGCTATGTAGCAACTAAGGGGCTACCATCTCTAAAATAGCAAAATCAGCATGATCCAGGTATAGTGAAGCCATTTATTGCTTACTTCACAAAACAGATACTAATTTATTCTTAACTTAATTTTCCCACTGAGGTGTGAAAAGTCCGTTTGCAAGTTGGGTGGCTTTATAGATAAATGAATAAATACATACGTGCTTAATTTGGGGGGACTCCCACTTTGCATTTGTAGATTAACTTTTTGCTGTCATGAATATGGTAGTAAGATGGATACAATAAAACTATTAGAAAAAATAAGTTTGCTGAAGGATACAGTATATGCATCTGAAGGATAAAAAGCAAGAAAGATGAAACTCTCCCAAGGTTGCCAGTCATTCTCTCTGGGACAAATTTCATTCTCAACATGTAATATGGAAAATGGAAAAAGCCAGCATGAAAACAAATACAACTCCTTGAATTGCTCTCTACAAACAGAACAAACAAAAAAAAAATCCATTGGAATGGAAAAACTCTCTACAATTCTGCTGTAACCATCTTTGATCAAATATTGGTGTTAACTGGATTCTAAATAATAACTGCATTTCATGGCTCCACTAATGGCTACCTTGGTTACTTGTATAATGGCCATTTTCTAATAAAATAAAATAAACTTTTGGTGTGCTTTGGTTTATCTGATGACGCAGTAAGAGCGAACAACATGATTTCCATTTACTCTAAGAGCAGCTTCTAGTGTAGTGTGTAATTTATTCTTAAATCAGATTTTCAACCTGACCACCCCAGACATTTGGCTTCCAGCCCACACCCTGCTCAGATTCTCTTCAAAACGCTTGGAAAATTATCCCCATTGCGCAAGTGATATTCTCCCAAATTGCATCTGAGAGCCTGTTTTTTGAGCTTTATTTGCCAGAGCAGAAGGCACAGCTTTTCTTAGAAAAGGGCCTGAATTCCCATCCTAGGGCATCTGAGCAGCTGGGTTCGATCTTTACTTTTGCCAAGCTAAGAAATCTCTGTACTGCTTTTGACATATTAAGATGGTCTCCTGAATCCAAAGTATGTTCAGGGCTTCAAGAATTTTGCAGCTGGCTCGTGTCTGTGACCGGCTCTTTTAGCTGGCATGTATCTCTCCCACCCACCCCCCAAAAACTAAGACAACTGGAACAATCCATTGCCTGTTCAAGAATTCACCAAACGTTTTCTCTGCAGTGAAATTTTCTAGTTGGGTGGAAACAAATCTAATTTCCCATCAACCTAAACATGGCTATATGGTTAACATCACACCATTGTGTTGTTTTGGTAATGAGCAATCATTTTTTACTTGTTCAGAAGTGACACAGCGAGTTCCTTTCAGCAAAAGCCGCATCTTCTAAAGTCATCCATATCGTTGGTGTGGATATCAGGAAGGAAGTACTGTGTGTGTGTGTGTGTGACGAAAATGGGAAACATCACAAATGTTTCCCCATGAAGGGAAGACATGGGCAACTAAAAGTTAGCTCTGCTTTGCAGTGGAAAGGTGAGTCTTTGTACATGGGTCACCTAAGATAGCCATGTTTTACAGGATCATAGAATTGGAAGGGACCTTGGAGTTCTTGTAGCCCACTCTGTCCAGGGCAGGAATCCTCATGTCATCCCAGACAAAGAGTTGCCTAACCATTGCTTGAAAATCTCTAGTGATGGAACTCCACAACTCCAGGAGGCAAACTGTTTCACTGCTTCGTAGCTCTCAGTCAGGACAGTTCAATGTTACAGTTTGAACACCTACAATGAGAGATATCAATGAAGATTTTCAGTCATTCAGGTAGAGTTATCTGGAAGTTGAGTCATGGCAAGTGAACGTCTTTTCTAATGAAGCATTTCGAGCCAATAAGAAAAGAAGTCCAGTTGCCGTGATTCAATTTCCAGACGATGAGAGTCCTGGCAATTTCAGATAATTGAAATCTTCTCCTTTCAGAAAATTGGGGCAAAAGACAGATATAGGCTCAGTGGGAATCTGAGTAAGCACAGTTCTTACAGATAAAGGTGAAAGGCAGGTTGGAGTACAGCTTTTGGGAAAAGCTTCATTCAAACCTCTAAGTAGTTTTGCTGGCTGTGGCAAATTGATGTAGACTCTTAGGCCAGAAAAACTAATTTTTCGATATGAATAAAAGGATTGATCATTTCTTTCAGAGAACTCAGATGAGAGAATCTCATGAACTAATATGGTGTTCTCACCTTCTGTGGTTACCCTAGGGGCCAAATGATTTGGAGGGGAGATGTTCCATCTTTCATAATGCTACCATCCCTTCAGTGCTCATAACCTCCCAGGGAAGATACGAAAACTCCCTCTGGGCTGGACAGCCAGGGAGGCTTTGAATGGCAGAAAGATGTATTATAGACATTATGGACACTAGCAGTAGAATTGTCTATCACCTCCAGCAAGGATCAGCTCAAAACTCGATTAAGAGGCATTTGAAATAAGTTCTTGGGCAATTTGTGAATGAAGTAGAAAAACAGAACCTCTTTTCACAAGGGAACAAAACTTTTGGGAAACTGCTAAGGTTTCAGCCCAACTCCAGTAAAAGCACAATGTTATCATAGAAAGCAGCAATACCATTGGCAGGAGTCCTCTTTGCTGCCTTTACTGCTGGCATTTCATAAGGATAAGATCAGTTTAGGCCAAAGATCTGGTAATATACCAGTAATGACCGTCTTTAACGTAGGAAAGATGCTATCTGAAACAATCTCCTTTGCCTTCTACGGCAGCACCATCACCATCCCAAAAGCAATGAATGTAAAATAGCAGTTTTGCTAGCTTTAAAATGGCTGAAACAAGGGTCCGATATTATTTGCAGACTCCATCTAGTCTCAGTTGCAAAGAAATCCAAACGGTTGGCACTTGACAAGATTGGAGGAACATGTATCAGTAATGGCACTAGGAATCCCATCTTAAACACAGCTAAACTACTGGGATTAAAGTTTGTTTTATTTCATTGGCTTAAATCCCAGAATTTTGCTTGAATCACCCTGAAGGAGTGGCTATTAAAAAGAACACAGCCTAATCCTGCCCATCTCAGCCTGTGAATGTGCTGTAACAAAGCAAGCATTGCACAAGGCGGGTGGGTGCATCGAGAAGATTCAAGTTCGTAGCAAGTCTGAGGAGTCAGACAAGACTCCAGCCTACGCACAACCAATTCACATTTACTCAGGAGGAAATGGCTGCACCATTCAGAGAAGCTTCCTTGTATTAATAGGGCATCACAAGTTGAATGATAGTCCTTGAAGAGCGCAAAGGTAGTCCTGGATTGAAGCAACGATCAGGAAAGCAAATTCTTCCACCAATGTGTATGCTGTGAATTTTCTTCATTACCTGTGAAGATGTAATGAAATTCCCATTAACTAGCAAATGGAGATCACCCTTGTTATGCCAATATACAGGTGTGGCTCGGTAAAATAAAAGACAGTCCAAGTGTTGTGTGATGATAAGCCAACGTATTTATTCAGCTGAACACAAGACAGGTCCCTCCAAAAGGGAAGGAACCCAGAACATAGTGCAAGGCAGATATTTATACATTTCTTTATTGACATGTACATTATACATTACTATGCAATGACATACTATGTCATTACATAGTATGCAGCTGGCATCCTACAGATAAGATATGGAAAATATAGAAAGCATAAAAATAGTCAAGCACGCCTTCTGCAGTTTTGGTCACATGTCTAACTCACAGGCTAGTGGTTTCCTGAGACCTTCCATGCAGGGGTGGGTTATAACTTACCTCGCTGCCGGTTCACTTCCTCCTGCATCGCGTGGCCGCACCTCATGGGCACGCGCGCGCTTCGCACGCACGCGCATGCACAGTGCCAAAAAAAATCAAAAAAATCCCCCCCCCCCCAAAAAAAAGCCGAAAACAAGATGGTGATGCATGCGCAGTGCCGGAAACTCGCATGCGCAGAAGAAATTTTTTTTAAAAAAATTCCAAAAAAAAGATGGTGGCACCCACAGACCAGCACCGACCGAACCGGATCCGTGACGTCACTGTGATGTCACCAGCGGGTCGCTACCGGTTCGGGCAAACCAGTCCGAACCGGGAGGAACCCACCTCTGCTTCCATGGCCTCAAACGCCTGCTGAGGCCTGAACTTTAGCTTTGCCATCACAATATATGTTCCTTTTGGCCAAACATGGGAATCATCTGATTTCTGATGAACAACCCTAGTAACATCCCAAAGGTGCTTTTTCAAGAGGCAACTGAACTTTCTGTTTTTTTTTTCTTTGAGGATGTTTTCTTCTCATCCAAGAACCTTCTTCAGCTCTGAGAAGTGAAACGTCTTCAAAGAAAAACCAGAAAGTCCAGTTGCCTCTTGAAAAAGCACCTTTGGGACAACCATGACATGGATGACTGAGAATCTCCATAGACCTCCCTAGTAATGCTCAGAAACTTTTGAGTAGACCTTAGTACAAGAGTGGCTCTCTCAACTAGAATTTCTATCAGTTCCAACACCAGGACCAATTGGGAAGAATACTGGGCATTACAGGTAGTCCTCGACTTACGACCACAAGTGAGCCCAAAATTTCCATTGCTAAGCAAGGCACTTATTAAGTGACTTTTTCCTCATTGTATGACCTTTTTTGCGCCAGTTGTTAAAAGAATCACTGCAGTTAAATGAAACATATGTTCACTAAGCAAATCTGGCTGCCCCCTTTGATTGTTAGAAGCCAGCTCTCAAAGGTCCTAGGCCGGACCTGGTTAGGACCAGGGGTGGGCTGCTGGGGGTTCGCAGGGGTTCGGGAGAACCTCTAGCTAAGATTCTGTGCAGTTTGGAGAACCCCCAAATCCCACTCCTGGCTGGCCCTACCCACCCCGCCCCTCCCAGGAGTCCCCACGCGCCCCGTTTTGGATGCAGGTAAGTGCAGGGCACGTGCGGAGGCTCGGGGAGGGTGAAAAATGGGCCTACCAGAAGTTCAGGAAGGCTGGAAATGGGCCCGTTTCCGGCCTCCAGAGGGCCTCCGGAGCCTGGGGAGGCCATTTTTGCCCACCCAGAGGCTTGAGGAAAGCCTCTGGAGCCCGGGGAGGGCAAAAAGCCCCCCACCACCATGGCACAGGAGGCCGACTAGGCCACACTCACCATGCCCACGCCCACCCAGCAACCAGACAGAAAACCTCTTGCTAAAATTTTTGAAGGCCACCCCTGGTTAGGACTAAAGCAAACATGCTCAGGAAACCAAGACACTCAGCAAACCAAACTTTAATCCTCAAAAGCAGGCCGGAGCCTCAGTACATGATGAGTGGGAAACAAGTCCCTTGCAAAGTCAGTGCTGGGAGCTTTCACCTCCCAGCGCACTTTATAGTCCAGGGACCATGCCCTCCGGCCATCCGAACATGTCCACCGGTCAACCAGCATCCTGTAGTCAGCGGGTTTGGCCTCCTCACACATCCGGCAGCAGCGGCTCTTCCTCCTGACCGGGGGCATGTCTCGGGCACCTCCCATTCAGGAGAGCGATCAGCTGGCGGGTAGCTGTTCGGCGCAGTAACCAGAAGTCCCGTAGCCACAGCCTCGCCCATCGCTCCGGTCACTCTATCCACTTTGCACTGCTCCGTTGTCTGCCCGCCTCCCCCCCAGGTATGGCAAGCCCCAGATCGGGGTTCAACAGGCGGCTCCCCCCTACCATGCCTACACCTGGAAGACAGGAGACATAGGCGTTAGGCACAGCAACCTGACATATATTCCCCCCCCCCAGTTTGTGGGGATATTGCCTGTGGAACCTCCTAAGCAATCATGTGGCTCTCACATCCCAGTCCACCACCCATGAGGCATAAGTGGAGGGGTATCCTTTTCACCGTACCAGGTATTGCAGTTTGCCCCTATGAAGTCAAGAGTCTAACACCCGGTCTATTTCGTACCAATCCCCCCCTACAGGACCCAGTTGCTGGGGAAGGGGACAGATATTGGAGTTTTCCACAGGCTTCAGTAGGCTGCTGTGGAACATGGGGTGCACCCTCCCCAGGAAGGGTGGAAGTTTCAGTTCCACGGTCACGGGATTGATCACCTGAACAATTGGGAAAGGGCCCAGGTATTTCGGGCCCAGTTTCTTGCAAGGCATTTTCAATTTGAGATATTTAGTTGAGAGGTACACCCGGTCTCCCACCCGAAAAGGTTTGTGGGAAGCCCGTTTTTTTGACAGCCTGCACCTTATGGGCCTTGACCGCTTTCTTCAGTGCCATCTTTACAGTGCTCCACACTCCCTGTATCTTGTTCGCCCACTTGCTTGAATTACTGGGGGAAGGAGGATCCTGCAGTAATGCCATGACCATTGTAGACGCAGCCTCACCCAATCGCTCCGGTCCTCTCTCTGCTTTGCGCTGCTCCGTTGTCTGCCCACCTCCCCCCCCCCAGGTATGGCAAGCCCTGGATCAGGGCTCGACACCAGCTGGGAAGATTACCAAATGGTGATCACATGACACCTGGGCCCTGCAACTTTCATAAATCCATTCTGGTTGCCAAGCACCCATATTTTGATCACATGACCATAGGGATGCTGCAACAGTTGTATGTGTGAAGAATGGTCTTAAGTCACTTTTTTCAGTACCGTTATAACTTCAAACAGTCACCAAATGAATGGTTGTAATTCAAGGACTACCTGTATAGTTTCAGCAACAACTGGCAGGTTACAGTTTCCTTACTTTGTTAGGACAAAAAAGAGGAACCATCAGATAGCCATCATTTCCAGCTTCTGGGATCTATTATCTGTGGTCCCTGAGTCTTTTCCTCTTTCTTCCTAGCTACTTCTTCAGAAGGGAAAGGCTACTTATCATCTAATTCAGGGGTCTCCAACCTTGGCAACTTTAAGTCTTGTGGACTTCAACTCCCAGAGTTCCTCAGCCAGCAAAGCTGGCTGAGGAGTTCTGGGAGTTGAAGTCCACAAGTCTTAAAGTTGCCAAGGTTGGAGACCACTGATCTAATTCAATGAGGCTTGGAAAGATTCGCCATTCAATGATTTTCGGTTCCTCCCATTTAAACTCCTACACCAACTTCAAAACACAGAAAGTATAAATCTTCTCATTGAAATAACTTGTCTTCTCACAGGCATGAGATCTTTTTTATAATTTGGGCCCAGCTTTCTAAAATATGTCACAGCATGTCATGCTATTCTACCAATGCTAAAGCCAAAACACCTCCCCACATCAATCAGCACCCAGACCAAAACACCTCCCCACCAGCAATCAGCAGTCAGATGAGCATAAATTAACTTCAAGATTAATATCAACCAACAATCAAGAAGTAAACAATATTCCAGTCAAGGAACTACTAAACAAGCTAACAGTAAACAGCCCAGCCAAACAACCTCTAAGACTACCCCAACCAACACTGATGGGGCAAGCCACTAGAATATAAACTGAGAGCAAACCTCACTCCTTACTACCACCTAGTTTGAGTAATGAAACATCTGCAAGAAAACAACCAAGCTCAGATATCACCAAGGACCCCTCATTTCAACCCTGAGCTACAAATATTCTCCTTTATTATACTAATTTGCTTTCTACCATGATTTGGCTTTCAATTTCCTCTATTCCAGTGTTAGCAGGAAGTCCCAGTCCATCACTCTTGCAAGTACTAATCAGTACTTCGAAGCATATATAAATCCAATCCAATCCAGTCTTTCAATCAATCATGTTTAATGAGTAAATAATCAAATCAGTCAAGGTACTTCTACCATGCTTCAAGGTTTTTCAGGAAGAAAACAGTGCCAAGAAGCTAGCAACCAGTCACTTTTCTCCTCTGTCTCTCCATCTTTCTTTCTAAACAAATTGCTCTCTGTGGTGTTCAGTCTTCGACTTTCCAAAATAAGCCATGTTGATTAATGAGCTGTCATCCCAGGTAAATGAAGCTCTTAGGAATATGGAAGTTACCCTAACTTTGGTTCCTCAGTAAGAATAACTACAGATCACTACACACCATTAAGCACAGAGCCCTCAAGGTATCACGGAGGAGCTAGTGATAATGACTTTCAAGGCATCAATAAGCCTGATACTCTCCTAGAGCACTCACAACGGATGTGAAAATTGAACTCAGGTGGTTGCGTATACGTACCACTGAAATTTCGAATTCCCTCCTTTTGTGCTTTCTGAGGTAGAGTGTCAAGTGGAAATATCTACTGTAGAGTGACTGACAGGTTAATCTCAATGCATAAAGGAAGTTCTCCCCAGGTAGGTGAACCTCTCCTCATCAGCAACTCTGCTCTCCAGGAACAGACATGATTGAGTTTTGCAGTCAGTAAGTTCAGTAACAGCTGGAATGAGAGGAGTCATTTTGGATAGTAGGGGATGTGTGTTTCACATTTCAGTAGAACGTAACTACAACAATAAAGAGACAAGTAACGATAGAGGAGATTATTTGCAGCTCAGGGTTGAAATAAGGGGTCCTTGGTGCTCTTTGAGCTTGGTTGTTTTCTTGCAGACATTTCATTATCCAAACTAGATAACATCATCAGTGCACTGTTTACCCACTTATTACCAAAAGGAAACATCTGCAAGAAAGCAACCAAGCTCAGAGAGCACCAAGGACCCCTCAAAGAGACATTGTAGACGACCCTCATTCTGTCAAGGATCTTGGAGTACTCATATCTAATGATCTAAGTGCCAAAGCCCAATGTAACAACATTGCCAAAAAGGCACTAAGAGGAGTCAACCGAATCCTGCGTAGCTTCTTCTCTGGCAGGCGTTGCAAGCCTCTAGTTCAGTGTTTCTCCACCTTGGCCACTTGAAGAGGTGCGGACTTCAATTCCCAGAATTCCCCAGCCAGCCCTCCTTCTGTCAAGGATCTTGGAGTACTCATGATCTAATGATCTAAGTGCCAAAGCCCACTGGAACAACATTGCCAAAAAGGCACTAAGAGGAGTCAACCGAATCCTGCGTAGCTTCTTCTCTGGCAGGCGTTGCAAGCCTCTAGTTCAGTGTTTCTCCACCTTGGCCACTTGAAGAGGTGCGGACTTCAATTCCCAGAATTCCCCAGCCAGCCCTCGGTCTGTCAAGGATCTTGGAGTACTCATGATCTAATGATCTAAGTGCCAAAGCGCACTGTAACAACATGTCCAAAAAGGCAC
>QLTV01003900.1:778585-803666 GCA_003457575.1 Thermophis baileyi | reverse complement strand
TTGCAAAGAGATTTCAGCTGCTAAACCTTCCACAGAGCAGGAATAACAATGACATGTTGATTCAAGACATGTCTTTCGACTTTCAAAAGTGCCCCGTGTCATCTTCATTTTGATGTTCCCAAGCTAGAACTTCTTGTGGTTTCTTTGTCTGGTCACATTAATAACAGAGCTTGGCATTAGCCACATGGCTGACAAATGTGGCAAGCCTGGTCTGTCCGCAGAACCAAAGTAGCCTGAACAAAAGATAATATGCCTTGGGCTTCTTCCATAAGAGAAGTGCTGATTTAGTAATATTCAGGCTTTCCCCCCACCACCACCACAAAAAAAACAGTCAATAGAAGATCCAGCTTAGTGGTATTAAATTGCAACATCTTTTGTTTCTTAAGAGATTCTGATGGGATAGCTAACTGAAAGGGTGTCCTGCCTTGCCTTTTACTGCATGCAGAATGCCCCATGGAGGCACCATAGACTCAGTGCTCTGTGGACATTGTTTTTCCCCATGGTAAAGCTTAATTTACAGTACATGGCAAGGCATGCCATATTTTTATCCACACCCAACTGCCACTTCTTAAAGGTTTGCTTAAAATAGAGCAATCCAGATGGCTGCAAATGGTTCTTTAAAAAGACTGTGGTTTCTGTTGCTTGGGTTGTTTGGGTTAAATCTACCCCAAATCACATTTGATGGAGACTTAAGTAATTAACTTATGTTCCATTAATTTCAAAAGGTCTGCTCTAAAAAGAAGAAGAAGATGCAAACCATTTTCTATTTTGGTGATTGTAGAGATGCTTTCTCTAACCAGATGGACTCCAAATCAGCCAGGCTACAGTCACTGTAATTCCTAAGTAGCACTGTGGCCACCTGACTGGAAAAGACCAATATGAAGGGAAGATTGTAGCAGCAAGGCTGACTCTTCAAGGTAAAACCTTTGAAGGTCTCAACCCTCTTTTCCCAGATGGTCTCTGGGCTTACACCCTGCTACCCTCTTTCCTGCCTTGGTTTAGCAGCTTGCTTGCTGCCACCATCTATCTCCCAAGAGGATGCTTGCACCTAGCGTCCTCTTCACCAAAGAATATGTCAGAAATAGGACCTTGATGGGATCAAGAATAGGACCAAACTTACCTCAGACTCCCCACAGCCTATGCAACTTATTGGAAACTAAGGGAGAAAAAAGGATGACTGGAATTAAGTGAAATATGTAGCAGCTCCTCTGAGAACTAAGGTGTGAGACACATGACTAGAAATATCAATCCTTTTCCTCTTTAGGGAGTTTGATCAATATTGCAAGGTATAATCAAAATCCTCCTTGGACAGCAAAGGTGACTAACAAGCAAGTACTGGAGCGCATAACACAAGATGGGTTACCAGAAGGCAAAATCACAAAACTGCACCTCACTTATTTTGGCCAGGTCATGCATGCAATTATTTTTGGAACAGTTAGCAGTAAAAGGAAACCAGGCCATCAGAGAACATGGTGGCTGGACACATCAATGCTGACACCAGCCAGAGCATAGAACAACTCAAGTAGTGCAAGATCAGAAGACATGGAGAGACCTGGCCCATAGAATCGCCAGGAGTCAGTCACAACTGAATGGATATCATCATCATCATCATCATGCAAAATCCAACTTTATTATGGAAAGAAAAAAAATATTTTCTTAACTTAAGTTTAAAAACAACCAGACCTGCAGGAAATTAAATATATAGATAAAAATTAAAATATTAAGCTGCTAAAATCACAGCACTTTAAAGGAATCTACCTTAAAAACATTGTAAAGGAGAATATAAGCTTGGAGCAGATCACAAAGTACAATAGATCTGCTGCTGGAAGATCTCAAGAGGCATCAAAAATATAATAACCACTTGTAGAGATACAATAAGCATCAGAGGCAATAAAAGAGCTTAAACAGCATTGAGGTAATAAAAAATAACTGTAGTGCAATGCTAACTAGATGTATGTCTGCTGAAGTAACAGTTCCTTCAGTCAGAAGTCTCATTTTCCAATTCACTTGTACCTGGACTTACTTTTTAGTTTTCTGGAAATTTCAATCTTACTTAAGGGTTAAGGAGAATTGTCTCAGACTTCCCATTTATACACCTCTGCATACATTTCTTGCTTACCTCTACAGAAATGTTAACTGTAGTTACAAGAACAACAGCTGTTCAATCCAGAAAGGTACAGCTTATTGCTAGGTGACCCAAGGCATGTAATAGAGATGCATATCAGCGATGTCTGCCTAAAAGATGGCAGGTGGCATGAGAAGTTGGCAAGGAGATGGCACTCTTGTGAGATCCAGTCCAGATGGCTATTCACAACAAACATAGGCATTCCTTTTATCTGTCCTGGTATGCTGCTATAGTGCTGCTGTACTTCCCATAGACCTCCTTTTCCATGGGAGTTTGCGTGTTGCATCTATGAGGAATGGACCATATCACATAATCCAATAAGGCTACAACTATGTAGTATGGTCTATTCCCATGTGTGTGTTCAAGTAGTATAACTTGTGAGTAAAAGTGTGGTCACCATATTAAACTGGAATTGAATGTCATTCTTCCAGACCGTTCAGTCTTATGTGACCTATTACCTACCCCCAATTTCCCAAAAATATATAAGGTTCTTTTTTAAAAAAAATATGAATGGATTTCATTGTCCCAAGATCAGGAAACATGGACTGCTGAAAATCTTCTCAAAAGATCCTTGGACTTGAGTATTTTAGGATTATTTGAAATGATAAACCATTTTCTGTTGGTATTCTGGCCTTTCACATCCAAAATAAAATCTTTTTTACTGAAGAATAGAACATTTTTCATGAAGTTATCCAATGCAGGTGAATCCAGATATAATAGTATCTTCACAACACTATCTCTTGTCAACGCTTTAGAACACTTGATCCTAATCTCTTGACCTCTAGATGTTCTCACAATTCCTCAGCCAGTATGCCCATTGAAGATGACGGGGGTTCATCCAACACATCTGGAGAGGACCAGATCAGAGAAGGCTACGATAGATATAATCTTGGTAACATCTCCTTCTCCTTCAGAATTCAGACTCTGAATTCTTCTGAAGATGCAGTCTAAACATCTATTTATGCTGCTTTGCTGAAAAAGAATAAAATATAGCATGTTTGTGGTTGGGAAAATAAATATCTTTACAAGTTCAACTTGCTTTTGCCACTTCCTTTTGCAGGCAATAATCCTCTATTAAAAAAAAAAAAGAACGTATTCTGCCTTGATGTGGCTCTTGGAACTGGGAAAGTCTTTAGAAATATGGATAAGAAAACAGCTCATTCAGTCTACTATTCTTGCTTAGAATTAGGGCCACAATTCTAGGTCCTCTTAAGTCTACAAAATTGTATTCAATTGGCTATGATCATCTTGGTTCTGTCCAAAATTGTAGTTCTAGACACTCTTTGTGCATTACTGCCTGTTCTTTTCAACTCTTCTTCTCCCCATATATTCCTTTTGATATGCTACATTTCTGTTGTAATTTTGTTTGCCTAAAATTTTGCCCAAAAACTCACTCTGAGAACCACAGCTGAACAATAGCTAATATAATTATTTAAAGAAGTGAGTGATAAAATGGAATTATCCTGGTTTCAAAATTATTTGGGGAGAATGAACTAACACTTAATTAAAGATGTCATTGAACTTTGACCACATTTTTAAGTGAACTGAGTTAATTTGAATTTCTTGCACTGGAATGCAGTTTGGAACACAACAATTTTTCAGCTTCTACTGTTCACAGCTTAACATTAATATAGTAGGAAACCTTGCATATACTCATGCATACATTGGGAAAAGATGCCTAAAGAAGCTATAACAGTTGGATGTGAAAATATACCCAGACTTTCCTACTTTTTTAAAAAATTGAACATTTATTGCATGACAGAAATATCAATGGGACAGACCTATAATTGAGTGTATGAGAAACTTTAATGGACCTGATATAAATTGATTTCCTACACTCACAAAATCAACAGCAACAACAAAACCAAAGGAAACAAGCAAAATAAAATGTTCCAATCTTATCATATCCACTTTGCTTCACTGCCTCATCTAATATAGTGCTTGCTCTCTTCCATGTTAAGTAAGGCCCTCAGAACTCCTTCTTGGTATTCCATGAGATGCTTTGCAAACAGTGTGATGTCATAGGGAAGGGATTGGATTAGAACCAGAAGACCCAAGTTTTAATCCACCCTTAGCTAAATGGATTATTGAACAATTCAAACCAGAATTCTCACTTAAAGCGCAAATGACAGGCTCCAATTTTTCTACTTTGGAAACATTACATGAAGATCTAGTCTCTGGAGAAGGCTGTAAAGCTGGAAAAGGTTGAAAGAAAGAGGGTGATGATAATCCGCATTACAGTGGCAGTGAATATACCATTGGAAGACCTGAAAACAAGATTAAGGACAGACCGTCATGGAGAATCTCTATCTATGTTGCCCCTAGAAGTCAACAATGACTTGATGACATGTAATCAATAAATCATGTAAATCAATAAATTTATATAAATATAAATATAAATAAATAAGTAAAATAAATAAATCACTGGAGAAGAGTCTAATGCTGGGAAAGATTGAGGGCAAAAGAAGAAGGGGACAACAGAGAATGAGGTGGTTGGATGGAGTCACTGAAGCAGTAGGCGTGAGCTTAAATGGACTCCAGAGGATGGTAGAAAACAGAAAGGCCTGGAGGAACGTTGTCCATGGGGTCGCGATGGGTCGGACACGACTTCGCAACTAACAACAACAACAACAACAACAAATCAATAAATCAGCCAAGAAAGTTCACTGGGTGACTTCAGAATCAGAATAAGAATAGAGCTGGAAGGGACCTTGGAGGTTTTCTAATCCAGCCCCCTGCTCAAGCAGGAGACCCTATACTATTTCAGACAAGTGGCTGTCCAGTCTCTTCTTAAAAACCTCCAGTGATGGCGCACCCACAACATCTGAAGGTAAACTGTTCCTCTGGTTAATTGTCCTCACTGTTAGGAAGTTTCTTCTTAATTCCAGGTTGCTTCTCTCCTTGATTAGTTTCCATCCATTGTTTCTTGTCCTGCCCTCTGGTGCTTTGGAGAATAAACTGACCCCCTCCTTTTTGTGGCAGCCTCTCAAATACTGAAATACTGCTATCATGTCCCCCTTAGTTCTTCTTATCTCTACATTAGCCAAACCCAAATCCTGCAAACGTTCTTCATATGTTTTAGTCTCCAGGCCTTTAATCATCTTAGTTGCTCTTCTTTGCACTTTTTCCAAAGTATCAACTTTGAGTTAGTCATTCTCTCAAAAGAAGTAATTCTGTCTACAACTGTCTTGAACTCCCGGAAGAAAGGTGGGAGAGAAATGTCAGAAATAAATAATTGCCTTCCTTCTGAATGAAAGCTGAGCTGGGGTAAAGGAATGCAGAATTGACCTTGGGGATTGGGAAGGAACTGATAGAGCCATTAAGGGCGGGGGCAGTTGTACAAAACATTACATAGCCTTGAGAAAGAGGGAACTGTGAGAAAGAAACTCAAAATTATCCCACCTTGAGTATAAGGTTGGACTAACATGACTAGGCTTTCAAGATTTTATTCATTTATTTTTATTAGTTTTTAACTAATAACAAAAGGAAGAACAAAGAACAAAACATGAAAATGATAGTGAATAGGCTTTCAAGATTTTGTTACTATGCCTTACTGCAACGAAGAACATTTCTGGAATCTCTGATTGCCTGTTTCTTGACCAGGCCAGCCTTGAAGGGCTGACTACTGGGAAAAGGTTATAGAGCAAACTTGGCTCTCACTTCCTATAGCTTGACTACTACCAAACTTTTTTTAAAAAAATTGTTTATTCATTTCTTTTTAAAATATCGACACAGTGCAACCGTCCTGGCGTTATCTCCACCATACATATTAACATATATAACCAAAACTATATCATATATTATCTTTTTACCATACATTGCTCATCATACATACATATATACATACATACATACATACATACATACATACATACATATATACGTTTTTTCTGTCGAATCACCTGGTATACCCAAATATGGGAGGGAGCAACTGCTTCCTTTTTGCCTTTTGGCCCCCCCGATCCAGGGGCCATCCAGGCAGTTGCTTACATGACAGACCATTATTTTCTATGTGTGACATATTTTTTACTGATAAATAAATAAAGGGAGACTAGTATAGATCTATTTCAAGCTATTTAGCTCTCATCAGCTAGCCATACCCTTATGGGATTCGAGGTTAAAGGTTAAAGCATTTGCCTAACAAGGCAAGTTGCCCAGGTTCGAATCCCATAAGGGTATGGCTAGCTGATGAGAGCTAAATAGCTTGAAATAGATCTATCCTTCTAAGTAATCTTCTGAAAGTGGTCTTCATAGCAATTTAACTGCAGAGAGGTAATTGTGAAAAATTGTTATGTAGGAGATAAAGATGCTAGGCACAAACTTACAACAGATGATTTACTAATCGCCACAATTTGTTAGCATGTTGGACAATAGCAGCCCATATAAACACATTAGGATTGTGCAAAGCTAGAACTTTGGGTTGAGTAAATCATGAATTAGTTAACCACTGATAAGTGTATTGTGCTAACATAATGGTTGTGTATGTGTGCATGTCCACTTCTATATCTCATCTCACTGCTGTGATGAAGGAATGATCCCCGATGTTCAGTACTATATATGCAGTCACAGGTTTTATCCTGAAAGAGTAGCTGCATGGGACATAAACAGCAAAAAGCAAGTTGGGTCAGCATATGAAATGATAACTTTCTGGAAAACGATTGAGTGATATAAGTATATAGTTGAATCAGTCTGTAAAAATAAAAAGGACTAAATCACTGAAATGGTATTTTAGGGATATACAAATTATATTTTGAATTATGATAACTTCATGAAAAATAATTTTCTATCATAATCAATATAAAATACATTAGACAATATTATAAAGATAATTTTAATGAATCATACAATAGACAGCAAAGAAAACTTTTACAGATATCTCAGAAATTTGTGCAATGACATATTTTGTGAGATCTTGCCCTTCAGAGAGACAGTTACTGTATCCAGTAGCTAGGTATCCAGTTCCCAGTTGTGTTACAAATTAAAAGCTAATATATGAAGCATTAATTAAATGTTTCTTGTTGCTATTCTTGCAAAATTAGTGCTTATAGATTCACCAGAACACAATAAAAATTGCGATCTCTAACTAGCACAGAAGTTGCATGACATACTGATTTTTTTTGTGCTTGTTGATCTTGTTACATTAGAAATGGGAAAAATACAGTATTATCCATTTTCAAATGATGTTCCAGTTCAGATCAAGATTGTAGAACCAACTTAGCTAAAAAAAACTATAATATATAAACACATACTGCAGATATATATATATATATATACTTAGATATATACATATATATATTCTATTCGATATATTCATTTATGTTTACTTTGTTTATATATATCTTGCATATATTACATCACTCTCTATATATACAAATCCTGGTTATTTCTTGTTCCAACCTCCACCCCTTGTTGCCAACCATTGGTAAAACCTATCCCATATATCGTGGTATTCTGATTCTCCTTTATTTTTAATTTCTAGTGTCAATTTATCCACTTCTGCACATACAAATATTTTCTTTATTATCTCCCTCTCTGAAGGTGTACTTGACATTTCCATTTTTGGGCATATACCATTCTTGCTGCTGTAATAATATGTAATATTAGATACATTGACCCTTTACTGTAATCTTCTGTTATGATTCCTAATAGAAAAATTTCTGGTTTGAATTCTAACCTTTGTCCGGTCATTTCTTCCAACCACCTCTGAATGCCTCGCCAAAATTCTTTCACTTTTTTACATGACCACCACATGTGGTAGTAAGTGCCTGGTACTTGATTACATTTCCAACACTTTGGGGATATCTTATTATACATTTTGGCCAGTATTGCTGGAGGTAGGTGCCACCTGTAAAACATCTTGTATAGATTCTCTTTATATGCTGTGGCTAGAGTTAGTTTTCTATTTTTTTCCCCACAGTTTTTACCATTTTTCCAATTCAATGTTATACCCAAAGTTTTTGGCCCAAGCCAGAAACTACCAAACTTTAATTTTCTTCTTTCTTTATAAAACCTGAATGAAGAACAGGCGCATATAAGGAAGAAAGTAAAAAATGCTATCCTGAACCACTGCAGGCCAATTTGACTAGGAACAAGTAGATTCTTAATTAATTAATTAATTATGTAAAATCTCCACTGAGATGAGACCAAGGTACTTCCTGCCCCTGGTGGGCTGGCACTCCATTTGAGCTGCAAAATTGTTAAAGACTATATCATGTCTTCCTCATGCATTTGAAAGCCAATGGGCTTTCCTCTCTTGACCTCACCATCTACAGAGCCTGGTCTGATAACGTTTGAAAATGTCCAACAGGCTTTACTAGAATTTGGTAGAATTTTTCTTACACCCATAACATGTTCTCCACTCTAGCTGCCACCAAAGAGGCTTGCTATTCCATAGATGAAAGATCTTCATTTGATTAATTTAACCTATCATGAACCTGTTAAAATCATTACCTCTCTTCCAGAATTGGGAATGGGTGGGAGATAAGGAGACAACTGAACTTTCAGCCTATAGCTAATAGTCCAATAGTCCAGCTTTATTAGAGAATCAATCAGTGAGGAGCACTGAAAAGTTTAAAGCCATTACTAGGGCTTCTGACAGTATCTAAAATTGCATTTCCCTTTCACTGCAAGCATTTGAAGGTATCCTACCAATTTAAAAAATGCCAGCCAGATGTGATTCAGCTAATTAGAGTGAGGGCCTGTGCAAATGAATGTCCCACTGAATCCATTTCATGACATTTTTCCAGTTGAATGCATCAAGTAAGAACACACACAGTAGAGAGGTACTTTTAATTAGGCATTTTGTACAAAGTGCATGAGTTAGCTATAGCTAAAGGCAGGGGTGGGTTCTGACTTACCTCACCGCCAGTTCACTTCCTCCCACGCCACGTGGGCAGGCATGCATGCGCAGTGATGAAAATCCAGCTTCTGCGCTTGCACAGAAGCAAAAAATAGCTTCTGCACGTGCGCAGAAGCAAAAAACAAGATGGTGGTACCTACGGCACCGCCAAGAGAGCCGGTTCGGGGGCGTGTCCAGCCAGCCATCGCTGCCAGTTCGGCGAGCGGGGGGAAATTCCTGCTACCGGTTCTAAAGAACTGGACTCCAAACTGGACTTTCTTAAATATTCCCCTTAAGAATGCTCTCCTACTGTAGATACAGAGCTACATTTTACTCCAAAAAGCCAATCGAGTATCTCATCAGTCTTATTATACTTCTAAACCCTATTCTTCTTCTTTTTTGTTTTCTTATATTGCAAACTAAATTCCTGTTCCTTATTTTAAAGCAAAGATCACTGGATTTGTTCCCAGCATTATTGGCTTTTGGTTTTTCATCTTCTCGTTCTCCTTTCCTCACTCAGAGTTGCAGGTGGATTCCTTTGGCATTCAGTTCGTTGGAATGCAGAGTGGGTCATCGCAACGCATATAATTCATTTCACTGCAAGGTAGCTTCATTGTACAGTTTAAGTTACTACTGGGGCATGCTTATGAAACCAGGGGCATCTTTTAAGGGAGAAGCCAAAATTTCAAATGGTGGGTGTGTTCACATGATGGCACTTGCCATCTTGGCTTCTTGGGGTCTGATCTGTTGACCCCTTTGTACAAAACTAGGCTGGACATTGGGGTCAGTTGAAAATAAAAGATATGCTGCTTGACTTTCCTCCCAGAAGTTGACTTGACATAAAATCCATACCATTGATGGAAGCAAATGAAATAGTGTACAGTATAAAGTACTGATAAAAATAGTGGCAATAAAGACATACCATGTGGTATAAATTTGAGTTATTTCTTTTATAATTGCATTTTTTTTAGGCAGATATCAAAAACCATTGCAGGTTTTGTATGCTGAAATGTAATGTACCAGAGTAAGTTTAGATCTTCACAAGGGGATTAAAGAAAACAGGATATACCGATCTCTTTAAATTTTGGAAAGGTGATTAGACTACAGTTAGACAGTAAGACTAGGGATTGTTCAAGATACAGCTGGATAATTCTGTCAGTGTTTTGCTTTTGAGAACAACTTGATTTGTTTCCACCACATTCACACACACAAAAATGATGAATCCGGATAAGTTCTAGTCAGATTCTCACCCATCACTCTTTAAATGATAGTTGCTCTGTAAATTCAGATACTTCACTTTCAGCAGCTTGACAGAATATAAATAGAAGTATAAGAAATGAATAAAATAAGTTAAACAGCTCCCATGCTGTTTTGGAAAATTCCCCAATACTTCTGGACCAAAAATGCTAGAGTGTTTTTGTTATATCCATCAGATAAGATAAGATAGATAAGATAACTTTATTGTCTTGTTTTTTTACTGTGAGCACACTGACCCATATTAAAAATGAAATTCTGTTGCCTGCTCTTAAGAAAAAATATATATCTACCCAAACACATACATAACACACATATAGACATGCTACATACATAAATATACATATCTGCACACATATATATATCTCACTGTCCATTTTGATTAATCACTGTTCATTTCCTTACATCCATCAGTGGGATTATCCCATGAGTAGGATACTGGATCACAGAAGCCTCCTTAACATTATCTGAAGGTAGCTTAAAACCATTTCATAATCTTGAATGCAACTTTGAGAGATAAATGCAACCTCTGCCTCCACCTGCCCCAGGGCCTTTTTGTGTCTGTGTGTTGTTCTTGGTCTTCTCTAGGTACCTTGAGACTGCAACTTCACAATTCCTTGGCACTAGTTAAGCTGGTGAAAGTGGATGAGTACTGAACTCCATGACATGTGAAGGCATCAAGTTGACCAATCCCTGTGTTAGGCTTCACAGTTTACTGTGGTGCCAGTAATGAATGTTGTCCATTTCCATCCCTACTAAAAAGCATTCAATAGTCTTTCAATGGCACTTGGAGAGTTAAATCAGATGAAGTGTGCCTTAGAAAGCAGACTGAAAGTGTAACTTTTGCTTCCAAAGCATACTTTTTGACTCCAGAACACGTCTTCAATCCTGTAATTACACTCTGAGCTTGCTGTTTGCAGTTAAGGAAATGTGAGCTCCTCTCCAAATGGCACCGTTATTGACCTGAAATTATAGGGTATGCTTGCCCAAGTGGACACTCTTCCCTGAGAATCTCACTGCCTTCAGCCTGATCTCAAGGCCTTGGGTTGAATGCATGCAAGTCTGTGCCTTCTGTGGCTTTCCAGAAATCTAAGGGAGGAAACAGATAATTTCTGGAGCAAATGAGTCCCTTGGGAAGAAAATTTACATTCTTGAGTTTGACTTCAGGCATTGCAGAACAAAGCAATCCAAGTGAATTTGATAGGGGAATTCTCAGTCAAATTGTCCAAACCTACGTGCTTGTGCAGAAATGCTTCTCCTAATTTGGCTTGTCTTTCCTTTCCCTTCTTTCTCTGTCTTACTTTCTCACAGTCACATACATATTTCCTGAATTCGCACAATAGGTTTAACCCTAAACCTGGATTAACCAAACACTCTTTACAGAACATATTATGGTTTAATATGATTGCATATTAATGATTGCAGGAACTGGGTATGGCTAGTCTAGAGAAAAGAAGGACCAGAGGTGATATGATAGCAGTTTTCCAATACTTGAAGAGCTGCCACAAGGAAGAGGGGGTCAATTTATTTTCCAAAGCACCAGATGGCAAGACGAGAAACAATGGATGGAAACTAACCAAGGAGAGAAGCAACCTGGAATTAAGGAGAAACTTCCTAACAGTGAGGACAATTAACCAGTGGAACAAATTGCCTTTGGAAACTGTGGGTGCCCCAACACCAGAGGCTTTTAAGAAGAGACTGGACAGCCATCTATCAGAAATAGTATAGGTCTCCTGTGATAACAAGGGGTTGGAATAGATGACCTCCAAGGTCCCTTCTAACTCTTACTGTTACTGTTACTAGCCTTTAGCTTACATCCTTCACACAGCACCTAAGACAGTGGCTGAGTCTCTAAATCAGAGACTACCACATACCTTACTCCCTATTTGTCTATTTTGTCTATTTAATCTATTTTGTTAAGAGAGCCAAGAAGGATTTATGAATGCTATCTTTAATGTTTTATAGTCAGTCAACCAGATTTAGTTCTGTGACTTCTATTTTACCAGCTCAAGTCTGTGTTGCACTGAAGGCCATAAGATTTGTCCTTAATTTGATCTACTATATGGCATAATTTTCTTTGTTGAATCTAACTATGTTTTTGGAGGGAAACTTGTGATGGCCCAGGGCCTATATAGCAGATGTAATTCATTGATGGGTCATTAATTCCATGATGTACTTGTGAAGAAACAATTTAAATAATGAGGGGACAGGACATGTCTCTTAGGTCTTATAGCCCAGTTTTATATATTGAAAATGTCTCTGAGGTATTTTATCTTTCCCCATAGATGAATTCTTGAAATTAAGCTACCACTTATTTATTTATTTGACTGCCAATTCAAATAATGTGACCCTGGATGGAATACCTACGTGCTCCCATGAACAGATAAAATATTACATTTATCCATGGAATAATTGAAGAAATGAGAGGTTATTTACCACATGGGTGGGTACCCTGTAGCTACAGACAATATGTGTTCCCTTCTCTGACCAAAAAGTCTCCCCCTCATTTGCTACAAAACAATAACAATTTTCAAGGTGTGATGCCAAACTGCTTGAAAATTCTCTGCAGCATTTAAGGGTCGAAAAAGACAAATAAGAATTTTAGACACATTTATGTAAATCATATTACCGTACGTTTCAGGAACAAATGGCTATCTGTTTACTTTTAATATTCATCTTCTTCATGCAAGTTCTATCTGGCAGAGTTGGTATGCTCCAGAGTCCATCAATTACACAATGCTATCAGTTTGGACCCCAGAAGGATGCCTTCTCTGTAACAGCACCTGACCAGGGGTGGGTTCCACTTACCTTCCCTACCGGTTCGCATCGCGACGGAAGTGCGTGTTTTGCACCTAGGGTTCTATGACATTTTCCACCAGAATTCTTTGAAGGAAATGCAATGGATTGAACTTGTCACTTTTTGCATGTAAAACTCATCTCTGGTCTATAGACGTTTCTGTATAGAAAAACAATGTGCTGATTTAATTGATAAGGACAGTATCTCGGTAGTATTCCCACCTATGTGTTATGTGGATCACTTCAACTTTATTTGAAGAGACATATCAAAAGAGTAGAAACAGCAGTGCTGGAGAGCCACTCAGCTTTCCCACTGTTATACATGCTGCTTAAGCGATCTATTTCTCTCAGAGATAAGAGAGACTTCTGGTAGTCCGTGGCTCCAGATCTGCCATGAAAAGAGATATCCCTTCTGTGAGCACAACCCTCTGTCAAATCGTTTGGTAAAACCTGCTTCCACTATGCCCCAGTGCTTCTGACGTGAATGATCAACTGCCAAGAACGTTGCACTCAGCACAAAGCTTGATGAGCCCTCTTCAAAAATGCTGGCTCTAGGTAGCTTTGTGGTGATGCTTAGCCTTTAGTAAAGACAGCTCTGCGTCACTCAAGCTGTTCTGTGTAACTTAAGTCATCTCTCGTGTTTTCAACAACTTTGTAAATCTCGTCTATCCTCTGCACCAGCCATATGGCTCGGGGGCTTCCTTTCCCAGAAGCAGCCAGGCTGAAGGAATAACTTCATGTCTCACCTTAGCATCTCCCAGCCCAAGAACAGGCCTGTATCTTCTCCAACCCTGTGTGAGGGTTTTGTTTTGTTTTTTGTTCCAGAAGTTTCTTGCATTACCATTCATACCCTGTGGGAAATGATAACACATATGTCTAAACTGAATGAAATGCACAGCCGCAGCTGTGACCACTTGACCATAAAGATTGCTACTGAGTTTAATGTCAGGGCAAAAGCTGAAGTCAGATGTTAACTTGAGGAATTCCAGTCTTTCTATCATACTTTATGAACTTACTCACTATTTTGGCTTGTTATAAGAGAAGTATAGTCTCCTGAGGTTTTTTATCTGGTTCCTGTTTTAGCACTTTGGTGAATATTTAGGAAGACATCTTGTTAGGATTCTGGATGAAATTCATTTGGTTCACATTTTAATATGAATCTCCTAGACTATACTTCCCAAACCATCGTGGGATATTGCAGTTACTCTTTTTTGAACTTTACACTTCTCTAAATTTTGCAGTGCAATTCTCCAATCAACACACACAGAGACAAAATGCATCTATTAAAGAAAAAATGTGTAAAATTATGTACATTTGGGGAAATGGTTTAAATAAAGGTGTATTAAATGCACATTTTATTTACCGTAATGTGCTCTGTATGGGTTTGCCTTTTTAAAAGAGTCAGAAGGCGAAGCTAATCCAAAAAGCTACAACCAGGTTGTTGATTTGGACCAGTTAGAGTTATATGATTCCCTTCTTTACACTATCCAGTGACTACAATTGTGTTTAATGTTATGATCCTTAAAGCCCTTTGAGGCTAAGGAGCAGTCGCACAAACTTGGAGGTTGCAGGCTGTGGTACACATTTTGCTCTCTCCTTACTTAACAGGATAGAATAAAGAAAATAGCAAAAATGAGGCCACTTTTAAAATAATTCCAATTTTTTAACCGGGTTATCCTGGGGAGAGAGAGTGTCAAAGTAGATAAGATGGTCATTAAAGGTTTGTTTCTATTTTATTTGTTTTTTTCTGGTCGACGCATGTAAAAAGGGGTAAAGCTTGGTTATGAAGTCAAACCTTTTTTTTACTCTTCCTACAGATGTCCTAGTTAAACTCCCACAGGCTTATTACACATAATATAAATAAATAAATAAATAAATAAATTAAATAAATAAATACATACATACATAAACAAACAAACAAATAAATAAATAAAATACAATGTTTGTTTGTTTATGATATAAATAAGAGAAAGAAGGGACTCTTGGATCTCTGCATATTCTATTAATTCAGTATTTTCCATAGCTATAAAACAACCCTGATTTGTTTTGCTGGAGTTGTCATCTAAGTAGAAAACAGATATGCTTATATACCTTTTACATACCTGGTTTTGACCCTTCAGACGCATATGAGGATTTGAACTTGTGGTGGGTGGAGGGAATTTGCTACAACTTCAGGGGAATTTTTGAACTGGGATATAATTTAGGTTTAGGCAAATGGTTTAGCAGCTCGTCCTCTTCAACCTAGGAAAGTCAGGAATAGCCAGGTAAGATCAGAATGTGTTCCCCATTGACAGCCCACTAAGAGACAATTGGTTCAGCCACATCTCTTTTCCTTGAATGTATTTTACTGATGCTTTTATTGATCAAAGAGTGGACAACTTGGTACCAATTTTTGATAGGCATTTGAGGACTTCAGTGGTGATGTTGTTACGTCATCAGATCTCAGAGTCCCAAAGTTCCCAGAGAAGATGTTTTTCCATCTATTCTATTCTATTTATATTCATTTATTTATATATCAAACTTCTTAACTGCCCATTCCCCTCATAGAAGGGCTCTGGGCAATATACAGTTTAATTTTAAGTGGTCAAGTAATCAAACTGAAGAAAGGACAAAGCAACCCCCACAACTTTAACCTTAGACTGTCCACCGTCGACCTCACCCCATTCCTAAGAGGTCTGTAAGGGGCGTGCATAAGCGCACCAGCGTGCCTACCGTCCCTGTCCTAATGTACCCATATACTCGTTAAATTTCTTGTACTCATAACCATGCTTGTACTTATATATTCACAAACATGTTTATACTCTGTTTATACTTTGTTCATAATCATATATACGCTTGACAAATAAATAAATAAATAAATAAAATAAAATAAAAGGACAAAAAAAACATATTGGCTGCAGGACTAGAAATGGCAGGACCTGAACTAAATGAAAGACTGCAGCAAAAATCTGAATGGCCACTGCAAGCAGCTTCCACCATGACATTTTTGCACTGTAAGAATCTTATTATGATAATGATCTTTTGGGGTAGGGGGTAAATTGATTGAAAAAATGCAGATAAAAAAGTAATCACATACATATAAGCAAAAGGTGTTTCATCCTGGAATTTTTGTTTAGAAGATAAGCCAGTGAAAAGCTTAGAATTGATGGAGTCAAATGGGACTTGGCTGATCTATGATGTTCTCCATGAATCTAGGGCATTAGCCACCATATTGAAATAAGATAATTTATGTGAGTCTTTGTTTAAGGTAGAACAAAGGCGGTTGATAATAGCCTGTGACTGGCTTTGCTGTCCAAGTTGTCTAATTGAGCAGAAGGAGTTTTGGTGTCATTGGAGGGGAACTCTTCTGATCCAATTCTGAATTCAGAGGAGGAAGACAGAAGGGCCTAGAAAAGGCAGTAAAAATTTGGCTAGGAAAGGCCACGGGGGGACATGGTGGCTCAGTGGCTAAGACGCTGAGCTTGTCGATCAGAAGGTCGGCAGTTCAACGGTTTGAATCCCTAGTGCAGCATAACGGAGTGAGCTCCCGTTACTTGTCCCAGCTTCTGCCAACCTAGCAGTTCGAAAGCATGTAAAAATGAAAGTAGAAAAATAGGGACCACTTTGGTGGGAAGGTAACAGTGCTCCATGCACCTTCGCCGTTTAGTCATGCCGGCCACATGACCATGGAGACGTCTTCGGACAGCGCTGGCTCTTCAGCTTAGAAACGGAGATGAGCACCACCCCCTAGAGCCGGAAATGACTAGCACGCATGTGCGGGGGAACCTTTACCTTTACCTAGGAAAAGCCACAAAGTGAGGTTTCCGTTCGTGTCTTCAGTCTTAAAACAAATTGGGGTTGATTTGGACAGTTTTGGGAAATATCTGGACTGTTTTTCTGAAGCAATTTTTTATCTTCATAGGAACCTTCCAGAAGTCTCTGTGATTTATAGCAACATTGTGACACAGGCAATTTTTTTCACAGCTCTCCATGAAAGTACTGGAACAGAACAATGGTTCTGACTCTTGAAGGACTTCTTGAACAACTGACCACAAGGGGGCAGTAAGGGTAGATAGAGAATTAAAGATTTAGTCTGTATCTCCTTTTTTGCCTGTTTTTTAAACTAAGAAATTGTTGATCTTAGGATGTTCAATTTGCACACATACACATGGTTTTGAAGTCCAGGTAGGATTTTGTTAGCTAGTTGTTGGGCTTTGTCTCTTTATATATTATATTTTCTGTAAATAAATATCCTTTCTTTATCAGTAAAAAAAAACACCTTCAGTGTATTGCACAGATCACTCCATAGTAAGTCCAGGAGAAGGAGAAAAGAAAATTAGAAAAAGACTACTGCTGTTTTATAATTAAAACTTAAGTTTTCCCTTACTCCCTATCATAAAATTTTCCTGAAGGGATTTAGCACATACCAAAACTGAAGAGCTTGAAACATATTGCAGAATTGTTTTACCGTTTGGTACTTTTTGCTCACAGACAAAAACACAAAGAGACTCATGGGAAATTATGGATATTTATGTCCTCTTGCCTTCCCTGTGGATGCTTGTCCATGGCCCTTAAGCAGTCCACCATAATGCATTTTCTGACATCTTTGTGAACGAAAATAAACAGGTTTTCAATTGCTTTTTTATTTCATTCTGTAGATGCATTAGCAGGAAACATGTCAAGAAAGTTGTTCCTATAAAATAGGGAGGGAAGGAAGGAAGGAAGGAAGGAAGGAAGGAAGGAAGGAAGGAAGGGAGATACATCATTCCCTTCTCTAAATCAATGCTCTATAACACCCATGGCTATTAATCTCATGAAAATTTGCAGTTCCTTAGCTAAAATTACTTTTTCATAACAATTGCTCACAAAAACAAACAAATCTTAAGAATGCTACATCTTTTATGGGGAGAAGGGAATGTCCAAAATCTAAACACTGTTTTTTTTAATACCCTACCCCAGACCATTAAAAAAAGTATGTGGAAAATAACTTAAAAATTCTTGAAATGGAGAGAATTTGCAGCCACAGTTCTCTGTATCCAACAGTACTGTACATTAACCTCAAATGTACAGTACTGTTGGATACAGAGAACTGTGGCTGCAAATTCTCTCCATTTCAGGAATTTTTAAGTTATTTTCCACATACTTTTTTTTTCAAAAACCCAAAATTTATCCAAAATTTGGAAGATGTAGTTCTTCAGTAAGATACCACTGTACTATGTGTGCAGATATCCTTTTATAGCAGAGAGCCATAAAAGCATAGTCCTTTGTTTATTCCTAATGATAATGGAGGATTTAGATTTTTAAATCAAGATTTAGATTTCTACTCCCAGTCAAATTAGCTATTTTTTGACAAAAACTAGGTCTTCAGTTCAGTATTATCTATTATTGCCTTTCTCCAAACATTTTGCACTACTTTGTATTTCTCCCTCTATTTCTCTCTGTTTACTAAGTTACATGTTATCATATGTTTGCTCTAGTTTTTGCCATTTATATTTAACTTGAAATTGTTTTATCTTTTTTTCCTGTCAGACATGACTGTCTGGGTCCTTGATCTATTAATTTTCAGGAGCCGTGATGGCGCAGTGGTTAGAATGCAGTATTGCAGGCTAATTCTGCTGACTGCCAGCAGTTCGGCAGTTTGATTCTCACCAGCTCAAGGCTGACTCAGCCTTCCATCCTTCCAAGGTCAGTAAAATGAGGACCCAGATTGTTGGGGGCAATATGCTGACTCTGTAAACCACTTAGAGAGGGCTGTAAAGCACTGTGAAGCGGTATAAAAATCTATTGCTATTGCTATCCATGCTCATTATTGCCTCGTACAAAATTGATGCAGCATTTGCTGAAGATCATTCTCTTCCCCAGCTAACAACACAGTATCATCTGCCTACAAAAGTTCAGGTGCATTCAGCTCTCCCACCAACAAACTGCAAACATCACAAGCACTTCTTAGGTACTTATCATAAATATATCAAACAGCCAAGTGTCATCATGTGTCTTTGAGTTACTTCCTGCTCAATATTGAACTATTTGCCAAGCGCTCCATTTATTCTTAAGCTGATTTTATTTCCATCATATACCAGGTTTATCGAGGGGCAACTTTGGGGAAGGGAAGTCACTGACATTAGAAGAGCAGGCATTTTGAATCCAGCCCCTTTTTAACATGTGCAACTTGCATCTCATAGAGGAAACAATCTTCAAATCCATTTTCATGCAGAGCCCCACTGCTTTGCATGAAACGCATATGTGACTTTTAGTAGCTTTGGATCACAATTCTACCAAACTATGCACACATATAAATTAAGAAGAAAACATGAAACCATGGAGTCCTGCAATTCAAGTTGCAAGATTTTTACAAGGTCCTTAAAACTGAAACTCTGAAATATTACCTGGAAATTTCAATATAGGTCTTCATCTTTTACCCTCTAATTTTTTTCAAGTCATTAGGAGCTCAGTCCTTCATCTGTAACCTTCCTGTGGGAAATGAATGTAGTGTGGCCTTGTGGTTAAGAGAGAAATGAACTTTTGAAAGTCAAGGCATTTGAGATGTTTGAGGTCATTCTCTTGGCTTGCTACATGAATCTTGGGGGTGAGCCAGGCCAAAATAAGGCTGTTTCCCTTAAACTGATTTTGTTAAAATCAGTAAATTTATCAAAGTATTCTCAATGTCATTTTAATGACAAAATGTGAAAACCTATATTTTACCAAACCTTGGCTTTTCCCTCCTAGAGTAGGCTACTGGTCCAGCTTGTCTGTTGTTCTTCCTGTGGCTGCAGCCAATTCTTTGTGTCTCAAAGGAAGACAGTCAGCCTCTATAAAGCACCTGGCCAATTCTACTGGACAGCATATTTGTGGCAAAGAGAGAAATAGTTCTTTCCTGGCTCCTGCAATGATCTTAATGCGCTGAAGCAAGCAATCTGGTTACTACAAGTGGTAGTGATCAAACATACATTAACTCACCCTCGGTATTTAAATTCACTTTGTGGCTTTGACAGACGGTTCAAGAGTTCCTAGTCCATTTGCAACTAACAACTTGCCTTTCATTTCTCTCTGCTCCCATCCCACTTCCAGATTAGAAGTGGTGCTTCTAATCTGAAATCTAACCCAATTTTGATTGGATCACTTCAGAGATATCTCAAGGAATTGTGTTTGAACCTTCCCCAAATTCAGAACTAGATGTGAGGTCTCCAAAGATCCTGAATAGATTCAGACTGAACTAAAAGTTGCATTGCTAAATGATGTTTATCTTTATTTACTTTGGATTTGGTGCTTCAACTTTGAAGGAGGGAGTTATCAGGTCCATCCAAGAGCAAACAGTCCTTAATATCTGAGGTTAATATTTGCAGCTGCTCTAAAAATAAATATTATGATATTTCAGTATTACATTGGGCAACCAAGTCATTAAAAAATCTTCCTTCTAATAAGGAAAAGTTTGGCAAGTGTTTGTCCTTCCGTTAGTTGTGAAATCTCTTCTAGCTTTGCTCAATTTTTAAAAGCTGACAATCACATTTGTCATTAAAGGAAAAGTTTTTCTACAAAGAAAGCATTGTGTGTGAGATCCAGAGGAGAATGTTGGAGCAATATTAGTTTCATAATAGAGTTTTAGGCAGTTCTGTGACAAAATGGTGGCAGCTGTAATGCACCTTAATATCTGTCTGGACAAAATGGCAGCATCCATAAATATGCCTGATAATTCCCACATTTGCCAATCACCTCAGGCCTCCAGTAAAGCACTACTTGCCTCTGGTAATCTGACATGCATGGAAACATAGCAGTACTCACTCTCATCCCAGCCCTCCATAACATGAGAAGATAAAATTTCTACCCAAGACCTTCTCCTCTTTCTTTGGTTGTCTTTTTCTATATTTCTTTCTCAGCACTTCAACCATACTTCCATACAAGGTGGTGAATGTGGGAGACATCTGCATATTTATAGCTGCTGCTATATTGTAAAGGAAAACAATGAGAAATGGATAAATGATGGCAGAGATGGCTACATGTTCCATCTCCTTGAATCCAAAATAGAAGAGAAAGAGTTTCTGGAGAGCTACAGCACAGTGGAAAGTGTATTGAGGTAAGAAGAGCAAGTAGAGAGAAAGTTGTAGTTAAGTAACTTGTATCTGGGACTGAACTGGACTTGCCTTGAGCAAAATGGGACTAGGAATGACTAGTCTGAGCAACCTGGTGAATCCAGCAATATTTAACAGTCTGCCTCCTATTGTACAGGAACAAGGAGAAAGACGATTAAGGGTTAGAGAGGGGAAAAGCAGAGGTTGGGTCCTATGGTGAGAGATAGAGACTGGCATCTCCCTGGTACCTTGGCATTACAAGGAGTACTGCTCCACAGGTAACAGATAGGACACCTTATTCCTGAGCTAAAGATGCTGTTGTTTCCCTATTTCCATCTGTATACAAACATCCCTGACTGAACTCCTTGATCTCATTGTTGGAGTGGTTGTGGATTTGCCCAGGCTGCTAATCAGGAGCATTACTGTCATCTTATATTGCTGCTACAAGACTTCCAATGACTTCCCATTTGTTTGCAATGCAATTCAAGGGTCTGATTATCAGCTGTGAAGCCTTGTAGTACTTGGGAGTCTGGTCTCTTTGAAACCAACTATTCTGCGTAGAATCCACCCACTCGATAAGTGCAAAGAGAGAGGGCCTGGCTGAAAGTTCCCACTTATTCCAAAGTTTGGCAGAGGAGAAGGTATGGATGAGAGCATGGTTGATGCGAACTCCTCGTCTGTAGAACAGCTTCTCCCAGAAGTGAGGGTGGCCCCTTCTCTCATAGCCTTCCAAATACTTGTCAAGGCCTGGTGATTTCAGGAGGCCTTGGGAGATTAAACTGTTATGAGAAAGACACATTGCCATGAATGCATCATTAATATATATTAGGATGTATATGGTTTCCGATATTGTTTCACTGCGCTGTGTGATAATTTTATTCTGTATTCTTTATTTCTGTATAGAAATAAGATTCAATGGACTGAAGTGGCATAGAGACCTCATAAATAAATGCATTGTAAAAGGGGGGGGGTTAATAATGGCTTAAATCCAAGGAAAGCTCGGCATTCATAGAACTGAGAAGCTGCACAATCTGTATTATCTAGATGACTCTGAAAGAGAATAGAATAGGAACAGAACAGAACAGAACAGAACAGAACAGAACAGAACAGAACAGAACAGAACAGAACAGAACAGAACAGAACAGAACAGAACAGAACAGAACAGAACAGAACAGAACAGAATAGAATAGAATAGAATAGAATAGAATAGAATAGAATAGAATAGAATAGAATAGAATAGAATTCTTTATTTGCCAAGTGTGATTGGACACACAAGGAATTTGTCTTTGGTGCATATGCTCTCAGTGTACATAAAAGGACAAGATACACTGATCAAGAATCATAAGGTACAACACTTAATGATTGTCATATGGTACAAATAAGCAATCGGGAAACAATCAATATTAATATAAATCGTAAGGATACAAGCAACAAGTAGAATAGAATAGAATAGAATAGAATAGAATAGAATAGAATAGAATAGAATAGAATAGAATGGAATAGAATAGAATAGAATAGAATAGAATAGAATAGGTTTATTGGCCAAGTGTGATTGGACACACAAGGAATTTGTCTTTGGTGCATATGCTCTCAGTGTACATAAAAAGACAAGATACCTTCGTCAAGAATCATAAGGTACAACACCTAATGATGGTCATAGGGTACAAATAAGCAATCAGGAAACAATCAGTATCAATATAAAGCATAAGGATACAAGCAACAAGTTACAGTCCTGCAGTCATAAGTGGGAGGAGCTGGGTGATAGGAACAATGAGAAGACTGATAGTAATAGTAATGCAGCCTTAGTGAATAGTTTGACAGTGGTGAAGGGATTATTGGTTTAGCAGAGTGATGGCATTCGGGGGAAAACTGTTCTTGTGTCTAGTTGTCTTTCTTGGTGTGCAGTGCTCTATAGCGTCGTTTTGAGGGTAGGAGTTGAAACAATTTATGTCCAGGATGCGAGGGGTCAGTAAATATTTTCACGGTCCTCTTTTTGACTCATGCAGTGTACAGGTCCTCAATGGAAGGCAGGTTGGCAGTAATTGTCTTTTCTGCAGTTCTGATTATCCTCTGAAGTCTGTGTCTGTCTTGTTGGGTTGCAGAATGAGATGAAGCAAAGCCTCAAAAAATAATTGTAAAGAGTAATCTGCCTTCTATACCTTAATCCCATGCAGACCTTTGAAAAATCAAGGCTAAAGCATCTAATTTCGTAAGGAAAAGTTGAGTTAGATATTAGAGCTACCAGATCTGTGCTGCACAAATGCAGATGACCACTAGATGGCATCAATCCTTTCTGCCATCTAGTGGTCATCTGCATTCTTGCAGCACAGATACAATAGTCATATTAATACTGCAGTAGCAAACTAAAACACAAATGGTACTGAAAAAATGGGGAGAAACTCATATTTAGGGCAAAGGGAGAAAAGAGGAAGAATATTAGCTGATTTGCTTTGTGATCCAAGCATGGAGCCAGGCATAAAATGGAAAACTCCAAGCATGGGAAGGATTCAAGGTAGCAAATTGCAAAAATATCCAATGGAATATGCATTGCATTGCATTTGATATGCTACCTGCTGGGCAGATTAAAAAGAAACATTCAAGACAACCCTAATCTGGATTACTTTTCTTTGCTGGCATGATATTTTGTTATTTGTTTATTCATTTGTTATTGGATTTAAAGGCAGCCTGACTCCTAGTGCCTCGTGGCTTCCATCTCTAAAAGTAGCACTAGTAAAAGGAAAGAAAAAAGGGATGCACATCCAGAACAAACAACCTAATACATCAAAAGAAAATTAACAGAGGCTTGACAGCTACTTAACCTCAGGCCTGGGAGCAGAGCCAGGCTTTTAGAGACTTCCAGAACAGCTGCGGGGTGGGACCCATATGGATTTTGAGGGTGGGGGGCTGTACTCCAGAGGGCAAGACATAGAAGGTACACTTTCTAAGTCCCCCAAAAATGATATTCTTTAATTCATGGGACCTGAAGTATACCCACTCTCCTTGAACTTACAATGCAGGTAGAAACATTGGAGACAGATGGTCTCTCAAATAATCAGAGAAGTTCATAAAAACCTATTATGGGAGCCTGAGTGTATAGACAAAGGAAAGATGAAATCACTGCTTGACAATCTTCCAGGTAGTTCAGAAAGAAGGTAGCTGCATCTAGCATTAATGTAGGGCCCTCTATCAGCAGTGGCATCCCTCAAAACTGCACACACACACACACACACAGAGAGAGAGAGAGAGAGAGAGAGAGAGAGAGAGAGAGAGAGAGAGAGAGAGAGAGACCTCTTAGGCATTTGCAAGCCATTCTCTCCCTGCCAGAAGTTCAGCTGAGAAAAGGCTTCACTTATATATGGCTGTATTTGTTTATTTATTTGTTTGTTTGTTTGTTTGTTTGTTTGTTTGTTTGTTTGTCAGCAAGTGCAAGGAAACAGGACGCATGAAAAAATGGCACAAATAAATGGATATAAAGAAGCAAAACAGCCATAAACACATAAAATGAGTACATACAAATGGGTACAGTAGGACAGGGATGGTAGGCACGCTGGTGCACTTATGCACGCCCCCTTTATGGACCTCGTAGGAATGGGGTGAGGTCCACAGTAGACAGTTTAAGGTTGAAGCTGTGAGGGTTTGAGGATGTAACAACAGTCAGGTAGAGCATTCCAGGCGTTGACCACTCTGTTGCTGAAGTCGTATTTTCTGCAATCAAGTTTGGAGCGGTTTACCTTGAGTTTGTATCGATTGTTTGCCCATGTATTATTGCGGTTGACGCTGAAGTAGTCATTGACAGGTAGGATGTTGGAGCAGACAATTTTGTGTACTACACTTAGGTCAGACCGTAGGCGGCGTAGTTCTAGGTTGTCCAAGCCCAAAATTTCAAGCCTGGTGGCATAAGGTATTCTGTTGTGAACAGAGGAGTATAGTACTCTTCTCGTGAAATATCTCTGGACATTCTCAATTGTATTAATGTCCGATATGTAGTGTGGGTTCCAGACAGATGAGCTGTATTTGAGCATG
>QLTV01003900.1:738324-753445 GCA_003457575.1 Thermophis baileyi | reverse complement strand
GAATTCCCTAGCTGGCTAGGGAATTCTGGGAGCTGTATTTCACAGAGCTTGCTGGCTTTCCGTACAGCCGTTAAGACCTGGCTTTTCCGGCAGGCCTGGGGCCAATAATTGATTGATTGGCCCATGTATGTTTGTGTGAATGTTTTATTTTAATATTTATGTATTTTTAAATTGGTTTTTTTTTCTATTGTCGTTTTATATATATATATACTGTGAGCCACCCAGAGTCCTTCGGGAGTTGGGCGGCATACAAATTTTGAAAAATAAAAAAATAAAATAAAATATTTGGATACAGTTGTGCAGCCAGTTGGGTAAGACCACATCACTTTTGGAAAAGAAAATAAAAGCATGGGCCTCCTATTCCAAGCATACCCAAATCATCTTGAATCCCACCAAAACACTATCATCTTGTATCATTATGGAAATTAGGGGTGGGGAATGGGGTCTGTTCTCATCCCTTTTTACCCCTTTATCACATTGCAGGCACCTTGCTGGTTTCCTTCTATATTATTTTACCCACAAGTATATTATTGCAACTAATTCTTTTAGCTGTTGACAGTCCAATTTTGAGAGACCCTGTTTGTTAAGATACGTACAGTATCTATAGACATTTAGTGTGAAGAAAACATCTTTACTTCATTTTCTTTTCCTGCTCAGCTTTTTCTGCTCTGCCTCTTAGAGGCTGCAGGAAGTAAGGGTATCTTGGAAAGCTTCCTGGCCACTTTCCTAGTCCCGTGCCCCAAAACTTTACACTTGGGAGCCCAGGTCAGAAGCCAATCACAGTGTCTGAATACTCTGATTGCTTGAGTTGCATTCCCTCTGATTCTATGCAAATATTATCCTGCCTATTTTCAGCTATCTAACTGAAATAGCATTTAACAAGCATCATGCATTGCTGGCATAGTGGCACAGTAACGTCAGTGGGATACTAGCTGATAATAGGCATGATCTCTGAAAATAGTGCATATAATATTAAATTACTAAAAATTTCTATTTTCAAGGAGATTGCAAAATGACATTCAGCACTAGGTGACACAAAGACCAGTGGTGGGTTGCTGCCGGTTCGGACCGGTTCGCCTGTACCGGTGGTGGAAACTTGCACCCGTTCGCTGAACCGGCAGCAATGTCTGGCTGTCCACACCCCTGAACCGGTCCTCTGGTTGCCGCGGCTGGCAAAGAACCCTCTGCGCATGCGCAGAGGCTTCTGCGCATGCGCAGAGAGTCATTTCCCTGATGTGATGTAGGCACACTTCTGTCGCGATGCGAACCAGTAGGGAAGGTAAGTGGAACCCAACCCTGACAAAGACATTCTAAATTCTCTTGATCCAAAGTGTGTGTGTGTGGATAAAGATAAGTATATTGTCATTTTCTTTCCTGCAAGCACACCAGCTCACATTAAAAATGAAATTCTGTTGCCTGCTCTCAAGAGAAAGTGTATATCTACCCAAACACATACATAACACACATTTACACATGCTATATACATACATAAATATATACCTGCACCATACAGAGAGAGAGAGAGAGAGAGTATATGTATATGTACAGTATGGGGGGGGGAGAGAGAGAGAGAGAGAGAGACAGAGAGAGAGAGAGAGAGAGACAGAGAGAGAGAGAGAGAGACAGACAGAGAGACAGAGAGAGACAGAGAGACAGACAGACAGACAGACAGACAGAGAAGACAGACAGAGAGAGAGACAGAGAGAGAGAGAGACAGACAGACACACAGAGAGACAGACAGAGACAGAGACAGAGAGAGAGAGAGAGAGACAGAGAGACAGAGGGAGAGAGAGAGAAAGACAGACAGACAGACAGACAGACAGACAGACAGACAGACAGACAGACAGACGATGATAGATAGATGATAGATAGATAGATAGATAGATAGATAGATAGATAGATAGATAGATAGATAGATAGATAGATAGATAGATAGATAGATGATAGATAGATAGATAGATAGATAGATAGATAGATAGATAGATAGATAGATAGATAGATAGATAAACAGACAGACAGACAGACAGACAGACAGACAGACAGACAGACAGACAGATTAATCACTGACCATTTTGAATAGGAAAGAGGAAACCTGAGAGTTCACAAGGTTGATGCTATATGGAACAAAACTGTGACTGAATCTGGATGTTCTGCTTTGGATACCATGAAGCCTCCTCCTCCCATAAGGTAAGAAGGAAAACAGGTCGTGAAGAGGCTGTGTAGTGTCCCAGAAAGAGACAGGGTGACGGTCTTATTCAGCTGTTAAATGTTCCGTCAGCAGTTCATATAAAAGGTTGGCTTGGCCGATTGCCTTGAGAGAAATTGATGTGAGTCATGTAGTCATCAAGTCATGTGGAAAGAAGCAATTCAGTGCAAGTTGTATTATTTGAGGGGTTCGAGATTTCAGTTGCCTGTCTGGTATATTGTGCCAATTGGGCTTTGGAAAGAGAATTAAAATAAAATACAAATGAGGCGCTGCGTTAAAGAGAAAGCAGACCCATATACTTATGAGCATATGGAGGTGCTGGGGGCACGCCAAATGGTTTACCACTAATTTAGAAAAGGCCTGACTGCACTCTTATTGTGGCCATCAGGAGTAACCTCAAGGTTATGGAGAGGGAACAAAGGATTAGAATGGAAGATACTAGTCTGTGTCTCAAGACCCAAACTAGTAAGTTACTAAATTCAAAAAAGAGTGCAGTGGCAAATGAAAGTGAGGACCCTTTCCAAAAAAAACCACCATACATGAGGGGTCCTTGGTGCTCTCTGAGCTTGCTTGTTTTCTTGCAGACATTTCATTACCCAAACTAGGTAGCATCATCAGCGCACTGATGATGTTACCTAGTTTGGGTAATGAAACGTCTACAAGAAAACAAGTAAGCTCAGAGAGCACTAAGGACCCCTCATTTCAACCCTGAGCTACAAATATTCTCCTTTATTGGAAGCACCATACATATATAGATACCCATTATGCTACTCTCTTCCAGGTAAACTTCATTATGCAAAGAACAGATAAGGAATAAAAAATAGTGAGAAATAGAATTAAAGGTAATGGGTAACACATAAGAAACCACTAAGTTACACTGTATACACTGTAAGCTCATCCTGATAGTCTGTTTGCCATAGCACAAAGATGCCTTACCAACAATTTCTAAGGGAAATGTTCTCATAAAATTGCCTCCATCTCAACCCAGCATGTTGCTAACACAACATAGAGCTGTCTTTATTTGATCCTGTTTGATAATGGTGTTTTCCTTCTACTCCTAACAGAAATTTCCAATATGGACATTCTAGGGCAGTGATGGCGAACCTTTTTTTCCTTGGGTGCCAAAACTGCACGCACGTGCATGCCCATACCCATAATTCAATGCCCCCCATGCCCCGCCCCCCCTGCGCATGCGTGCATGACCCCCCCGCTCCCCATTTCCCGACTTCTGGTGGGCCCATTAGGCCCATTTTTCTCCCTCCCAGAGCCTCCGCGTGAGCCAAAAATCAGCTGGCCGGTGCGCACATGCGCACTGGAGTGAGCAACGGCTCACGTGCCAGCAGATATGGCTCCGCGTGCCACCTGTGGCACGCGTGCCATAGGTTCACCATCACGGTTCTAGGGCATGTTGAAGTTGAACTTGTAGATGATATGGTCAAGGACAGTGGTCTTCTCATCTACAAGCGGCTAGACAAGTCTGATTTGGTATTTTTCTCTCCCTGCCTGATTACGGGCTCTGTCTCTACTGTGATCTAATCTTGGCCATGAAGGTGAATGGACATCTAACTCACTCAGCCTATTTCTTTGGATTGAGGTGGGCACGGAAACATTGATTAAATGCAGGTCTTCCAGAGTTTAACTTGAATTTATTTGTTTATTGGCTGTTCCAATAAGAATCAACTCTGAGCATTATTCCTCCTTCATTTGAGATTAAAAAATTAAAAGTACAACTGCTTCATATAATAATACTATCTCTATTGTCAACAGATTGATGATACCTAACCTATGGTGAAGAATGACTTCATCAATAGTTTAATGCAAATATTGAACAGGAATAGAAAGAGCATGGATTCCTGTCACACCCTGTAGTTCGGGGAGCATGGAGCTCAGTGTTTCTCTCTCTTCTCCCACATCATCCTCAAGTCGGACTGTCTCTTTAGGAGAGAAGATATCTACTGCAGAACAGTTTCCCCAATTTCTAACCTTTGGAGGCAAGGACACCATGATTGATGGCAATGAAGGTTATTAAGAGATAAAGCAGAATCAGGAGGGTCATGATTACCCTGGCACCCTTACCCTGGTCTTGTCACAGATAATCCAAAATACAACCAATATTTTCTCCATGCTGTGAACCTTGCAGTGAATCCTTTCCCCTTTCTTAGGTGTCCCAGTGTTGAAATCATCCCATATAATCGGGCAAAATGACATCTTAATTACCTCCACTAGATTTGCCCAGTTGGTATCAAGCTCCAAGTAGGTGTGAGTGATTTTGTCTTCCAGATGCACTTTGGCTAACCAGAAGATCTTCCTGCCCAGCATTTCCTAGTAGAGTCCAAGACTTTTTAAAAGGAAGGCACCCTGTGGACACAATAATAGCAGAACAATACATGTTTTGCTGTTATTACAGCTTCCGCAAAGAGTTAGACATAGTGTCCTGCATAAGTCTGAGATATTTATCCTTTGCATTGCATCAGCAGCACTCTATCCATCTTCTGGTTTACTTCATTTACTTGACCTCTTTAGAAAAACAAGAATTGTTCCTTGGAAACAACATCAAAATAGGTTCTCTAGTGGCAATTTCACCTAAAATTGTTGCCATCCTTTTATTCCAGCAGACAATGTAGGTCTCAGCAGAACTTCCCACTCAGGAAACTCCTCAAGCACCCATTAGAAGCTGTTCTGCAGCAAATATATTAATTAATGGAGATATGACAGAAAGGATAAACATTGGAAAAGGTGTCAGGCAAGGGTGCCCGCTCTCCCCCTTACTGTTCATTATGTCATTAGAGGTCCTCCTAAATCAGATAAGATCAAATCAAGAAATCATGGGTTTAACCATTAAAAAAGAGCAATATAAAGTTTCTGCATTTGCTGATGATATGGTGTTTATTATTGAAGACCCCCAGAATTCTGGACCTAAATTGTTGATAGATATAGAGGAATTCGGAAAAGTAGCTGGTTTGAAAATTAATAAGGATAAAACAAAAATGATAACTAAAAATCTTACCAAAAAACAGAATGAGGCTTTAGAAGTTACAATGGGAATTAGGACAGTTAAAAAAATTAAATATTTGGGGATTTGGCTGACAGCCAGATGTTCGTCAATAAAGGACGATAATTATATGAAATTATTGAAAAAATACAAATAGATTTGACTAATTGGTCCAAATTACAAATATCCTTAATGGGTAGAATTTCGGTAATTAAGATGAACATTCTACCCAAAATTCTTTATTTTTTTCAAACAGCGCCAATTAAAATCGGGGAAAACTTTCTATACAGAATTAGATAAAATGGTTTGAAAATTTATCTGGAATGGGAAAAAACTGAGACTCAAATATAAATTACTACAGGATAAATAGAAGCTGTTCTGTTAGATGTTACCCCACCTCTCTAAAAAAAATCCCTAACTCTATAAAACTAAATCCTAACCTTGACAATATGCATATATATTTTTTTAAGAATAACATTTTGGTAGGGGAAAAATCTTTTCTTGGACAACATATTTGATGTGAGATTGTGGTGGCCAAATTGTAAAATATGTGGACTTTAAGAGTGGGTTGTATTTCACATTTCAGATTGGAAAGGTGATGTGATCAAAGAAAATAAGAATGGCTCCTTGAAGGATGGAGATTGAAGCAATAAGCATTGGACTTTAAAGTTCTTAGAAAAATAGCAAGGTATTTGTGTGATCTCTTTCAATACCCTTCATGGTGATTTGGGATCACAACTGCCAAATAATTCTTAATTTTTTTAAAAAAAATGGAAAAACAGTAAATGCTATCCGTCTATTGATGCAATTCGGCATTCCATACGTGCTTAAGCTTCACTCTCTAGCAGCTTTCCCCAACTTGGCATTTTTCAGATGTGTTGGGGCTGAAATTCTTAAAATGCCTGGCTAACAATGAAAATTACTTTCAGTGTTTTTTTAAAAAAATAGGAGGTGATTTTTGGAGGTTGATGGCATGCGACGCAGCCAAATTTCTTTAGCTTGGCTGGTGAAAAATCCTGTGTACTCTGAGTTCTAAGGCAAAGGAAATGCGTGATACAGATAGTAATTAGCAGACAAATCAAGAAAATGTTGTTGCACATATCCTGTAGGAAAACTCCCGCTCCAAGGAAGAAATGTTCCAGATGTGGGAACTTTTAGTTCCCAGAATCCTCCGCTCTACATACCAAGAGTTTTCCCATTCTGAAAAGCTGCTGTACCACAAGTTTGTACTAAGAGAGTTACTGGTGAACTGTTTTAAAAATGGGAAGCCTAGATATTCCAGTTTTACTTTGACCACAGTGAATAAAAAATTTTCAGGAGTGCCTGCAGACCTGAAACTTAGATTTTTTACATCCATTCTTTATAAGGTAAAGGTAAAGGTAAAGGTTCCCCTCGCACATATGTGCTAGTCATTGCCGACTCTAGGGGGCGGTGCTCATCTCCGTTTCTAAGCCGAGGAGCCAGCGCTGTGCGAAGACATCTCTGTGGTCAAGTGGCTGGCATGACTAAACGCCAAAGGCGCACAAAACGCAGTTACCTTCCCACCAAAGGTGGTCCCTATTTTTCTACTTGCATTTTTTTTACATGCTTTTGAACTGCTAGTTTGGCAGAAGCTGGGACAAGTAATGGGAGCTCACTCCGTTACGCAGCGCTAGGGATTCGAACCGCCAAACTGCCGACCTTTCTGATCGACAAGCTCAGCGTCTTAGCCACTGAGCCACTGCTTCCCACATTCTTTATAAGACTTTCCTCCAATTTCCCTTCTCCCTCCCCAACACAAGTCTGCAGCTCCAATTCATTCCAGTATTAAATATCACCTATTTCTTTTTTTTTCTTTTTTTTAAAGGAGGAGTGATTCAGCTGTTTTGGAGATTGGATTGAATTGAAAAAGAAATGCTAATGCTTTAATTTATTCATAAATGCCTTTCTATCTCCCTTATACTTGATTTATTTTTTAAAAAACAGCATTACATTTCAATGAAAGAGAAAGGTGTATTTGATGTCAAATGCTCATTGTCCACAGGTTTGGCTAAAAGTTATCTGTTTGTAACAAGTGGGCAGCCCAATCCTTAAAAATATGCGTGTACAATTGTAATAAAAGCAAAAAGGATGAGTGGTTTGTCATTGAGCCCAAATCTAAACCTGAAGATATAAAAGCATATCTCCACATTCTGCTTTGTAAACTGAGTCTGCAACCAGAGGAATTTGTTCCAGAGTAAAGATGCATAATATTGCTCTGAAAATGGCTGTGACCATTTGGAAGTGTATCCTGCTTCAAAGAAGAAGAAGAAATGTGCTTTTGGGGGGGGGGGAGGGAGGGGGGGAGGGGGGGAGGGGGGGGGAGGGGGGGAGGGAGGGAGGGAGGGAGAGAGAGAGAGAGAGAGAGAGAGAGAGATTTTTTAAGCTACACCCCCATCTCTTGTTTGTAACAAGAGAAGGAAAATGACTTTTTTGACTGAGATCTACTTTGCTGGCAGCGGTCCTCATCAGACTGGAGTAGACTGCTGGATCATAGCAAAGAGTGATGAAAGAGCCCCAGTCCCACCTACTCGCATCTCCCAGAGGAACCTCAGATTTCACTTCTGGTTGCACAAAGTTCATGGCTCTTTGCCAACAGCCAAGCAGCTATCAGAGCCCTGATGGATGACGGCACGAACCACCTGAGCCAATTTCCACTGGCAGCCCCACAGACCTAGCTTTCATCACCCATCAAGCCATCTGTTGGTGTCCACTGGGGGGCTTTCAGTCTCCATTTCAGTGAGGGATATTTTTACAGCTGAATGGTGGCGGAGCTTGGATAGGTGAGAGAGGAAGACTGGGCTGAAAGCAAACACTCAGGACAGATTTTTGAAAGGGGGTGAGTGGGTAAACCCAACAGTTTTCTATAAACTCAGTAACCAAAGCCAGTGAGCCAACTTACAAAGAGAGTGTTGACAAAGGAGAGTCTTAGCATGGGTCTTTTTCAAATAAAGTGTATTTGTGCAGCCCAGGAAATAAAACACTTGTGAACACATTTACCCAAAGTTAAGGATTACAAGTTTAGGAGACTTTCCAAAATACTTCTAAAGCATGTAGTTAGCAATGCAATCCTACACAGGTCTACTTAAAAGTAAGTCAGACTGAATTCAATGTGACATGACAGCATAGGTAAAGTTGGAGTATAAACCCACTCAGTGAAAGTAATGACATTTCTTACATCTCCAGCTTCTGTAAAGGGCGGATGAAATATGCTTCTCTCTTCCACTCACTTTTCTTAATTAAATATTCAGCAAAAGTCAAAACAAATGAGTGACTGCTGGCAAAACTAAAAGTTGACTAAGACTGGTCCAAACTATTTCATTTAGGGACCCCAAATATTAAGGCCAATCTGAATTCTTAATTATGGTCTCTCTTTTCTAGTAGCATTCTTAATTTTTTTTTAAAAAAAGTGAAGGAATTGAAGGACCAGTGAAGAGATGGCTTTAAATCTCAGTTTGAGATTATTTGAATCTTGAGATTCAAATAATCTCAAACTGATAATCTCAAATAAATAATTTTGAGATTATTTGATTCTTGTTTTCAGACTACTTCAAGATGAATAGCTTGAACCTCTGAACAAATCTTCTTTAGAGTATTAAGAATGAAATGTTCAAATAAAGTTCATCTTATTTACCACACCGGAAGAATACAGAACCAGTTACACATTGCAATTGCATAATAGCACACATGGAATCTGTTTCTAATCTGGTTTGCTTGGAAGGAAATCTTATTGATTTAAATGGTTTGGCTCGTTCTTTAAATCTCAGCTAGAATAATAAATCAAGGATGGGGGGAAGAATTATGTTCTGGTATTGATCATAGGTGCATATTTTGAAATGTCGAACTTGGTTTAGAATTTCTGGATGATTTTGCTACTGTATATAAGTGATTGGCAGCTGAGAAAATAGATAGCCCTTTTCAAACCCCAGTGAACATTCATTGTCACTCAGAGATAGTTAGTCATACTCCTTAAACCATTTAAAAAGTTAAATTCCTAGATGTTCAGAAGGCAGAGGGCATCAGGACATGCTAAGTCCAAATCCATTAATTGACATCAATCTCTTGTTAAATTGATTCTGAATCTCTATACAAAAAATAGCAGAAGGCGATGAAAACATACTGTATATTAAGAGAAAATGTTTTCATGTTATCAGGTCTCTTTCTCCTTCTGTCCTGGCCACTTTTTACAGAGGCACAATTGAGAGCATTTTAACAAACTGCATCACTGTTTGGTTTGGTGGCAGCAGTACCTCAGATAGAAAGTCCATACAGAGAGTGGTAAGGACAGCCGAGAATATTATAGGAAGCTCACTTCCTGTTATTCAGGATACTGCTTATAAGCACTATGTGCTTAGAGTGCAAAGCATTGTTAGAAACCCCACACACCCACTTTGCGGTATGTTTCTGTTGCTCCCCTCTGGGAGGAGGTTTCCAAGTATTTCTAGCAGGACTGCCAGATTCTGTAATAGCTTTGTTCCCTATGCCATCCATCTGGTAAACTTGCAAGATTAGTTTTTCTCGCCATATAATTTATGTTTATGTTTATGTAGTGCATATTAGAGGTGGAGACCCTTTGAGAGCTCTATGCAATGAAATTTCATTTTTTTAAAATTAAAAAAATTCTTTTATTTAAACAAACATTAATTAATTTTCCCCCCAATGTTTTTAATGAAATTTCATTTTAATGTATGCCGATTAGTATACATTCAAAGTGACAATCAAGTTATTCTAAGTCTAAGTCATGGTAATCAAAAGCCTTTTAGATAAACTGTCCTTTGCATATTCACTGCCCTCATGGGGGTTATCAGAATGTTTCAATAAGCAGATTGAACTTGGCAAAACTGTCCATAAAGAAAAGAATAGAGATGCTTTAGTTGAATGGAACTGCAATAAAATAGATTAGGGTTGATGCAGAACAATGTTTACAGCAGGAGAATATGTTGGACATGTTGGACACAAGAAGATAACACAAATTTCTTTGGCTTCACTGACCTCCTGTTATATGTTTAATGTTGTATACTGAAATTAAACATGCTTCCCTCCCATCTCTACTTCAACAGAACAAGATCCAACTACTATTTACTTGGCAGAAGGACTACAGGGGTGATCTTCATTGATTCCACTGATTACTTTGAGGTTCCACTGAAGATCTACCACAGAGCTTACAGTTGGGGAAAGTGGAACCAGTGGATGAATCTTCTCCTATCCATATACTCTTGAAAATCTGGAAGGGAATTTTTCAGTAGGAAGAAACTTACTAGTGGAATGATGGAAACCAATCAATCAATTAATTAATCAATCAATCAATCAAATTGGAAATGGAACCAATTATCTAGTGGTAAGCACCCTTTTGGTGGGAGTTTTGATCTGCCCCCTGCCCAGGGTGCTTTGCTATGGATTTCTGCCCTGAGCAAGGAATTGGGTACAACCAGCATAAAAGGTTTCTAATTGTTGATTGTCTGTTGTTCTTTAACTCTTTATAATTTTTTTCACACTGCTGCAACAATACAACTGCAATGTGCCAAACCTTTTCCTGGGCAGAATTTGGTGATTTGATTCCTGAACCAAAGATCCAAGCAGGCAACAATGGAAATGTATGTATGTATGTACTGCCAAACTTTATTATGTATGTATGTATGTATGTATGTATGTATGTATGTATGTATTTACTTACTTACTTACTTACTTACTTAGTTACTTACTTACTTACTTACTTATTTATTTAATGGCTTTCTAATTATCAACAACAGATGTTTCCAGAAAGATAAATTGGATGCTCAGAAACCCAACACAACATATCAGTCAGTCAATCAGAATAGTGCTGGAAGGGACCTTGGTGGTCTTCTATCCTAACCCCCTGCTCGAGCAGGAGACCCTATACTATTTCAGACAACTGGCTGTCCAGTCTTTTCTTAAAAACCTCCATGAAGCACCCACAACTTCTGAAGGCAAGCTGTTCTCACTGGTTAATTGTCCTCGCTGTTAGGAAGTTTCTCCTTAATTCCAGGTTCTTCTCAATTTCTGTTTACAAAATTATAAGCTTTTTCTTCCTCTCTTTTCTTTCATCCTGGCCATTCTCCTGTTAACAATAATATTCTTCATCGTCTCTCCGAGTTAGCCCATGGAAAAAACGATTTCACTCAAAAAAACATTTCTGATGATTCAGTTTTAAGAAAGCACAACCCAAGCAAATGAAAAATGCTTGGCTCTCTGGGGTCAGTCATCCAAGCATAGGCAACTCACATGTGAGTGACACAAGCAAGTCAATCACCCTGAGCCATTTCCTGATGGAAAGAAAAGGGTACATTTCCCAGACACCATTCTGCACATCACACCTATATTTAAAGAGATTTGGGGTTTTGTCCATGTTGTAGGATAGCCATAACTTGAAAGTTGCCCAAATTGCAAACAAATAGATAAGGAAATACTATTCAAAATTGACCAGAGTTGAAACAAAGGTATAAGTTGAGAATTATGAGCAAGGCAGACCGATCCACAAATTAGTTAAGTCTTATAGCCAGATGGAGTTGGTTTAGATCCAGTGAGTCAAGGGAAGTAAAGTGGCTTTAAATCCAAGTATTCCATCTTAAACCATTTGTGGGTTGGGATTAAGGCAGATGCTAGTAATTTCTCTATCTCTGGGAGATTTCTTGAATTAATTGCTTCGGTGTTTCCTTGGACAAAGAAGATGGAAGACAGAACCTGTATTTGGCAGGGATATATATTTACAGTCCCTTCCAGCTGTCTTCTTATTCTACCTTGGCTGAATCTTTGCCCCTTCCTTCAGTATTATACTCAGTCTTAGTAGAAATGCCCCTCAGATGATAGCAGTAGATAAATCAGGGCAACAATTTTTAGCAACTAATGGTAATGGGAACACTGAAAAGTACAGATTAGGCGAGACCTGGCTCAAAAACAGTAACTGTGAGAAGGACCTTGGAGTCTTAGTAAATGATCACTTGAATATGAGCCAGGCAGACAATATGCTGCCAGTGTGCCAAAAAAGCTAATACAATCCTGGGTTGTATAAACAGAGGCATAGAATCAAGATCACATGGAATATTAGTGCCACTTTATAAAAAAACCTAGTACGACCACACCTGGAATACTGCAACCAATTTTGGTCACCATACTACAAAAAAGATGTTGAGACTTTGGAAAAAGTTCAAAGAAGAGCAACTAAGCCGATCAAAGGCCTGGAGACTAAACCATATGAAGAATAGCTTCAGGTTCTGGGTTTGGCTAGTCTAAAGAAAAGAAGAATTAGAGGTGATATGATAACAGTATTCCAGTATTTGAGGGGCTGCCACAAAGAAGAGGGGATCAAATTATTGTCCAAAGCACCAGAGGGTAGGACAAGAAACAATGGTTGGAAACTACGGTAATCAAAGAGAGAAGCAATCTGGAATTAAGGAGAAACTTCCTAACAGTGAGGACAATTAACCAGTGGAACAGCTTGCCTTCAGAAATCATGGGCGCTCCATCACTGGAGGTTTTTAAGAAGAGACTAGACAGTCACTTGTCAGAAATGGTATAGGTTCTCCTGCTTGAGCAGGGGCTGAACTAGAAGACCTCCAAGGTCCCTTCCAACTCTATTCTACTCTATTCTATTCTTAAGTCTTCCACATCCAAATCAGATCTTAACTGGATTCTCCCTATTCTAAAAGCTCAATGAGCAGGTTATGGTTTTAATGTCGCCCAAACATTTTTTTTTCTGTTATCCTTTTTGATGAATTAGTTGATTGTGGAAAAAAATAACTGATTTAATCTTGTACGGAACAAATTAGTTGCTCTGCCTTCAGATTGCCTAGAATTTAAGTGAGACAAAAAAGTTTGTGCTGGGTTTCTTGTGTAGACAAAAGTAAACCATGCTCTGCGCGGGATTATAATGCTTCTCTTGCTTTTAAATGTTGGCGCTTCCACTAACTTTGAAGAATTGGTGCACAGCAAGAATCAGCAACCTTCATTGTGACCAAGGGCTCCTAACCTTCCTGAAATCTTATGAAAAATGATTTCAAGTCAAGTCTCATGTAAAATATTACACCCTCATGAACTATCATGAACTCTGCAGGTTACCAATCATATTTTTGAAAGGTGTCTTTCGTAGGGTCCTACTACATTGCATTTTTGGCAATTGACCCAGAGGAAAGGTTAAAAGCACTTGACACTGATGAAGCTATACCCATTTGACTGACATCCCTTTTTGGATAGTTGATTGCCTGGAACACATATGGAAACAGATTTTGGGACAGGGTTAGTAGGAAAGCAAATTCCAGTATACTTTTTAAATTAGTTGCAGGTGGTAAATCACAAACACACACTACAGAATACAATGGGAAAGGGAAGATCTTCACTGTTGGCTGTTCTAATATTTGTAGGGTCCCCAGATTGGAGCTGCAAAACTCCAGAGGACCAGTAGATGACAGAAAACAGAAACAAAAAGCTTCTCCTTTGCTGATCTAGTGGTCATTTGAATTTCTATTGGCCCACTTCGGAACCTCTATATTATCAATTCCCTCCCTCCAGCCAATATTAGAGGCAGCCTGCTTTGCAACCCCATTTTCTTTTGCTTTTAAAGATCTCAACTTTTCCATCTTGTCAAAGGAATAGAAACCATAGCAGGAATAGCACCAACCCTAGAAAGCTGGCCTGAAGAAGGAAAATATATATATATTTGAAAGGAAGTAGCTAACTTCCATGCACACACCCACATATCATTCAGTGTGTCCTCCGGCCAAACTATTTTCACTTGGCCCTTCCAACATCGCCTCATTTGTAGCAGATGACTAACCCCTAGTGGCAAAACCCCATCAACAAATCTGAAAGGAATGTGAAATTATATAGCTGTTGACAATCAAATAGCCATGTGAAATACATTGAGAGGAGGAAAGGGAAGGAGGGAGAATTTGCTCTGAAGGTGATCCCCTGCCTTAATAACACCAGCATTTTCATTTGCTTTTCATAATATATATCCCACTTCTCAAGTATAGACTCTTAAGGGTACTGGCAACTTTTCAGCAAGGGCTGTGGCAGGAGAAGAGGAAAGCGGTGAAGCTGGGGCTCCGCACAGTTGTTCAGGCAATCCCTCACAGCGTGGCTATCTACCAGGAAGGATGGAGATTCAAATGACATATGGGAGGTCACAAGTTTTTCCACTTCTGGTAGCAGGTCGTGGAATCCGAGACCAAGTAGTACTGGAGACAGACCAAGAAGGATCATTTTCAATCTGAAATACTTCTAATTTGGCCTATTTTTTTTACAAATCTATCACAAAAGAGTAACACAGTGGAAATTAAGGAAGAAGTATTCTTTATTGATAAAGCATGCGTTTGGCTTGCAGAAGTTTTTATATTGCCTAAATTCCTTGCCTCTGTGCTGTGGTTGAAATGATACTGATGTGTTGGGGATAATGAACAGCCCTTCACTATATGCAGTCCTCCAAGAGTGAAGAACCTGTGGCCCCGCAGATATTGCTAAAGGTTGCCCAGGTTGGAATAATTTCTGTTGGTCAGAGGGTCTTCACTCCAGATCATTAAAAGGACATAAAATTTGCCTTGATCTAGTAGAGACAGAAGCTAAGGTAGAAAAGGTTATGTGATTTAACAGTGGCCACAGGATTGGAAAAGGTCAGTCTACATTCCAATTCCAAAGAAAGGCAATGCCAAAGAACGTTCAAACTATCACACCATTGCACTCATTTCACATGCTAGTAAAGTTATGCTTAAAATCCTACAAGCTAGGCTCCAGCAGTATGTGGATCGAGAACTACCAGAAGTCCAGGCAGGATTTCAAAGAGGCAGAGGAACTAGAGATCAAATTGCCAACATACTCTGGATCATGGAGAAAGCTAGGGAGTTCCAGAAAAACATCTACTTCTGCTTCATTGCCTATGCTAAAACCTTTGA
>QLTV01003900.1:710807-737834 GCA_003457575.1 Thermophis baileyi | reverse complement strand
CTTTGAACTATGGTGCTGGAGAAGACTCCTGTGAGTCCCTTGGACTGCAAGGTGATCAAACCGGTCAGTCCTAGAGGAGATCAACCCTGACTGCTCTTTAGAAGGCCAGATCCTGAAGATGAAACTCAAATACTTTGGCCACCAAATGAGAAGGAAGGACTCACTGGAGAAGAGCCTAATGCTGGGAAAGATTGAGGGCAAAAGAAGAAGGGGACGACAGAGAATGAGGTGACTGGATGGAGTCACTGAAGCAGTAGGCGTGAGCTTAAATGGACTCCAGAGGATAGTAGAGAACAGGAAGGCCTGGAGGAATGTTGTCCATGGGGTCGCGATGGGTCGGACACGACTTCCCAACTAACAACAACAAATATATATCTAGCCTCAGCTGAAGAAGCTTACTAAGTTACTCTGGGCCATCTTTTCTCACTCTTTCTTTCATAATACCAACTTCTTTCAGTACCTTTACATTTCTCTAGTGTATTAACCATCTATGTCTTAAATTCTAGCTTCTTTAGAATTTATTCTCTAAATTCAATTTCTCCCACTGAATTTAACTCAACATGATGTGTGGTTTTTTTTTTTTTTGTCTCTTAGAATCTTAAAGTGCAGGAGATGCCCCACTATATCAGAACAGAAGTCCACTGGCAGAATCAATTGTTTCTGCCTCTCTTTGTTGTTCAATCACATCTGAATCTTCATGACTAGATGGACATCAGTTCACCATGATTGTCAGCAATTGCTTCTTTCAGGTCTTGTAATTTTATTTTGTATCATCACTGATAGTATCCAATTATTTCTCTGTCACCTAGTTTTTCAGTTGTCCCTGTTGCAACAAGATCTTTTCCACTGATTTCACATTTGTGTTCTACATATTTTAGATGTAGTTTATTAATGCTTCCAATGAGTAATTTGAGTTTACTACATCTACTACAGAATTATTTTTCTTTTTCTGGTAACTTGAGAGTTCTCATCAATTTTTTCCAGCACTACAATTCAAATTTCCTCCCCCACCTTCTAGCTTTCTGGTGACCCAGCTTTCACAGCCATATGTAAAACTGGAAAAACCATAGCCTTGAAAATACATATATTTCTTGTAAGCATGATGTCTCTGCCCTTTAATAGTTTGTCTAGATTTGTCATAGTTTTTCTTCCAAGTAGCAGTAAACCAATGTCTTTTCCATTGTCTTTTTAAAATTTCCACAGTAATATCCTTAAATCATCATTGTTTCTGAAGTGGTACCCTAATCTGCTAAACAAATTCACTAATGATTCCATTTTAATTCCAGTTTCTGTTTCTAGTAGTCCAGTAGTAGTAGTCATGAAATATTCTACCTACATAAGTTAAATAAGAGTAGAGTGTAGAACCATGGCACAGTCCTTTCGCAGTTTTGAACCATTTAGTTGTTTCATATTCACTTGCTTCTAGTCATTGTATAAAATTGTCAATAGACAGATGAGGTGACCCAGTAAACTCATGTTTTTAAGAGTAATCCAAAATTTATTGTGGTCTATGCAATCAAATGCCTTGTATAAGCAATAAAGAAAAGAGAGACTATTTTTGGGATTTCCTTGCCTTTTCCATTTTCTATCAGGTGCTAACAATTTGATCTTGGATGCCCCTACCTTTTTTAAATCCAGTTTGTACATCTAGCAATTCTCATTCCATGTATGGTTGAAATCTGAATTACAAAATCTTTAGAATTATTACTGGCATTATTAGTATGTGAGATAAATGCAACTATTTGGTAGTTGGAGCATTCTTTAGCACTGCCAAAGAATAAAATAAAATGATCTTTTCCAGTTCTTTGGCCCCTGCTATATTTTCCATACTAACTTACAAACGCATATAAGATAGTAAGCAGAACAGCTTGTATTTCATCACCTCCTGTAACTTTGTTGTTAGCAATATATTTTAGGATCCATTAAGATTCACTTTCCAAAATGTCTGGCCCTAGTTGTGATCAAGACTTCATATATATAATCAATTTGAGGTTGGGGGGGGTGTTGTTTTTGTTTTTTGGGCTTTTTGTTTTGTTTTGGTACTGTTCTTTTATATATTTGCACCATCTGCTCTTAATAGCTTCTTCCTTCTGTAGCTCTTTGCCTGGCTTTTTGTTATGTTCATCTTTGTGTTGTTTTTGGTAATTTTCTTAAATCTCTGATGCTTCTCATTCAATTATGATCATCAATTTCCATGTGTTGCTTATTTCTCTTGGTTTCTTTGACAAAGAGCTGCAACAAAATATGCAGAGCAATTCATTGTTCGTTAGATTCAATTCCTTGTCTCTTCTGTAATTCACAGTTTAGCTGAGAAAACTTTTTCTGACTGTTTTGTTTCTGCCTGGCTTCAGTTTGTTTGTTTGTTTGTTTGTTTGTTTGACATGTCAGCAGAAAGCCATTTTACCTTCTTTTGCTTTTTTACATTTCAGGGTATTTTTGCATGACTCATTTTTAATGAAGTCACAAATTTCAGTCCAGAATTATTCAGGCATTCTAGCAAACATGTCTAACCAATTAAATATTTGATTTACCTATCTGATACAATCAGATAGAATATTGCTGAAGTTGGATCTTGTCAGTTTGAATAAATTTCATTTCTTTTCTTTAGTTTAAGTTGCCTTTTTCACTTTTACAGATTAAATGGAGCTCCTCCATCTTTACATGCAGAGAATACAGTTAATATGATTTGGTGCATTTAGTGATGTCTATCTGCAGAGTCATTTTTCCAAATTGCTGGAAGGAAATATTTAGTCTAAATCTTGGATTATTATTATTATTATTATTTGCAGAAGACTTATCTGACTGTCTCCTATTTCCTTATACAGGTAGTCCTTGATTTAAGACCACAGTTGGGAATCAGAATTTCCATAGCTAAGCAAATTGGTTGTTAGGTGAATTGTGCCTGATTTTGCAACCAATCTGGTTATTAAGCAAATCATTGCAGTTGTTAAGTGAATTACAGTAAATCTGGCTTCCTCTATTGAGTTTCCTTGTTGGAAAACAGTTGGAAATGTTGATCACATGACCTCAGGGCGCTGCAACTGTTGTAAAAATAGGCTGTTTGCCAAGTGCCCAAATTTAGATTATGTGTCCATGGGGTGCTGCAATGGTCATAAGTATGAGGACTGGTTGTAAATCACTTTTTTTTCAGTGACATTGTAACTTTGAATGGTCACTAAACAAATGGTTGTAAGCCGACAACTATCTGTACGTACCAATGACAGAATTTCTCTTTATTCCAGATTCTATTTTACTTCTAACTTTAACCATTCCAATCTCCCAGTTTGTAAGTTATTAGCACTATTTGCACCTCCTCTGCCTCTATAAGTTGGGCCATAGAGAGATTACTTTGAGATTTATTAGCTTGCCTTGGATTCAGATTCAGAGATAATTTATCATTTGGGGAGTTGGCGAGTGCTAATTTGGACACCCTTTTATTAATAATATTGGCTACCACATTTCTTGTTTTATTTACTTATCCACAGCAGATCGTATTTATTTTGGATGTGAGGGGTCCTATTCCAGTCCATTTCAGTTCACTGATGCTCAGAATGTCACTGTTAAATCTTGACTAGTAGAGGTGAATGGGCTTGCACATGACTGATTGATGATAGATTGCTCATATTTCTGAACCACACATCTCCTTCAAAGAGGGACTCAAAGAGGGACTGTGGCAGGGGTGGGTTCTGGTTTTCTTTGATGCCGGTTCGCTCAGTGTCACGCCATGTGGGCGCGCGTGTGCGTCGCGCATGTGCAGTGCTTAAAAAAAGCTTCTGCACATGTGCAGAAGCAAAAAACAAGATGGCGGCGCCTATGGCGCCACCGAAAGAACCGGTTTGGGGGCGTGACAGGCCTGGGTCACCGCCAAGTTACTACCGGTTCTATAGAACCAGTCCGAACCAGGAGGAACCCACCTCTGGACTGTGGGTGGTGTACAATACAATATCAAAAAATAAAAACAATATGTAAAAATGAAAATGTTAGAATTAAAATTTCAAAATTAAAGTTTTTAGGAGGAGACAAGAATAATTAAGCCCTGTTAAAAGTTAATTAAAAAGGAGAAGGGAGGGTTCTCAGGGCACTAAGCAGTTCCATAGCTCATTCTCCTTTGGGTTCCCCTGAAACTCCTTTTCAGAAGGCCAGGAGAGTGGGGGCCTACCTCACCTCCAGGCGGGAGAGTTAGAATATTTCACAGGGTGAGGATAACAGCAGAGAAGGTTCTCTTTCTAGAACCCACCAGTCAGAGTTTTTTAACTGAAAGGGTCTGCAACATACCCTTCGTGCCTGATGGGTAGGACAGGCCGAGGTAATGGGACAAAGCCGGTTGCATAGATAGCCTGGCCTCATGTAGGATATTATAGGTTACAACCAACAACTTGAATTGGACCCAGAAGCAAATTGGCACCCAATGAAGTTCGCGGAGCAGAGGTTTTCCATGTGACCTTCTTTGGGCGCCCAGTGTAGCTCGCCGGGCCCCATTCTGCACCAGCTGAGGCTTCCGGATACTTATGTCATAATGATCCTATAAGCTAGACCATGGGAATGTCTAAAACATGACAGACAAGTCTGGACAAAGGCTTGGACTAAGTACAGTCCACTGGAGAAGGAAATAGCAATGTTTTTCAGTACTCTGCCAAGAAAACCAAATGCAAATTTACCGTGTGTAAGTTCTTGCCTGCCCCCAAATCTAGCAAAACAGACATAGTTTTGCTATCCTTAACCATTTTGCAGCAGGTGTGACTTCCTCCAGTGCTACCACGTCCAATGAAGGCTCGAGAGATCCTCCCGCATTCAACAGATAATCCTACCGAATATGAATATGGAAATAAATCAAGAAGGGATAAAGTGAGAAGATCAGTTCTAATTGTCCTTAAGAGGAAACAGAAGAAGAATCAGTAAAGCCAGACCAATCTTCTACAACCTGGTATCCTCCAGATGTGTTGGCCTAAATGAAGCACATGGTTTATTTGGAATAATGGTGAATGCTTAAGTCTTACTCACTGGCAAACAATTCGAAAGCTGTCTCTGTCAGAGAGTTTACCTTCTTTTTGTGCAGGCATGAAGTACAATGCTGCCATCTAATGGAGAGCAAAGGAAAAGGAAAAAAAGTATTTGGACCAGTTGGGGGTTCTTATTTTAATACTTCATTGAAGCATTGTCATGTAATATTAAATTGTCATGTGATGTTAAGGTTCCCCCCATCTTCAGTATTTGTACTGACCAGTATCAGCACTCCAGATAAAAAGAAATTTTGTCAAAACAGGATATAAATTGTGAAAAGACAAATTTGAGAAGAATTCATCCGTTTTTTTTGCGACTACCATCTATAGTGTGTTTTTTATGGATGGTATTCATAAAAATGACCTACATCAGAATTTAATTCATCCATATGTTAAAGCAATGAATAATCTGGACCCAATGAGTCTTTTTCTCCCGTATGATCTTCCTCATATGGATCCTAAGAGTGTTGGGTAAAGGTCTCATCCATAGCTTTATTTCTTATGCTGTCCACTAAAATTGCACAAAGAGTTAAACAGGGATGGGAAAGATGCTGAGATGGTACCAACTCTCATTCTTTTAGGTTCTTAAAGGAATAAACTCAAAGAATTAAGCCATTACTATGAAAACTTCAGTGGGGTTACATGACCCAGAAATGGATTGGTAGGCAGAATAGTTTATCTGCTTCTGATCTTGAACTTGCTTCTTTGCTAAACCTATTCATTTTCTTAACATCTTTTCGAGTCAGGCTGTAACCTCTGTAAATTCCCATTTCCTGATTATCTGTGTTGAGAATGGACCAGTCATCAATATAGATATATAGTTTTTCTATATGATATCTTTCTCGGGATGCTATTCTACTGGCCTTTTCTTCTTTTTTTCTTTTTTCTTTTCCTTTGAGTCTATTTTGACTCCTGGAATCTGCCTGGACCAGTCTTGCAGACTTCTTGCTCAGTTTTCGGAAATAGTTTACCATTTCCTTCTTCCTAGAACTGAATAGAGGCACTACAAGTTTACTGATGGAATTGTGAAGCTGTGCAACAGTGGATTTGTGGTTTGTTTGCCTGTAGAAGTTCACTGATGGAACAGTGAAATATTAGACCTTTCCCTCCCTCCTCCCCAGTGAAGTTGTCAAGAGTTCTGCCACATTCCTTTTTCCAGCTGATGAGATAGGAGAATGTTAAAATGGTGGAGTTTAAAAAAACTGATCTGTTGATGATCTGCATCTGTACAAACAAAAGGTTTAGCAATAGAAACCACAACTCTTACACACACACACACACTTATGAAAGGAAAGTAGTTGGTGTTTGTTTGCTGCCATGGGTTGGAGATGAAGAAGCTGTTCAGTCCATTGACCAGGGGCCATAGTAAACATCTGGCTAGTGGACAAAGTAGAGAAAGGGGTGGAAATCTGAAAAGGGATTTGAAGCTAGTTTATGCCGTGGGATCAAGCATCTTAAGAGCACAGTGTGGAAAAACCCTCAGTTTGCTAATTTGCATTTGAAATGAAAGTACAGGAAAAGGATGTGGGATTCATTTGTTGTGGGTAAGACTTTGTGTTCCAGTCCCAGGATGTTTGGGGAGAAAAATGGAATATTCCAGAATGAGAACAAGGAGCCTGGAATTCATTACAAAAACTGCATGAATGTGCTCATCTAAACAGCACATTGATTTTCTCGGGAAACTTATCATCACATAACATTACAGAAACGCAAAGACACACAAGAGCCTATGAATACTATGTTAGAAATGTGAAACTGTTTGGTGGTATTGGAGAAGATAGGAAAGAAAGCTACATGGCAACCCGCTTATTGCCTTTCACCCTGTCTGCAGATTTAAGGAAATTACATTTTTTCCTTTCTGAAGAAAAACAAGACAGATTATGACATTTATGACCAAGATTTGCCATAAAGATTGTATTAAACAAAGAAAGAATATGTTTTTGTTATAGAAATGTGGGGCCCTTGATATAAAACTGTTTCATATGGAAGCTAGACAGAGACAAGATTCAGAAACATTAACAAAAAGAACGAAACCCCAAAGAACTTATTTTTCCTAAGAAAAGTGGAATAGTTGTATTCCAGGTATAACAGTGAATTGTTTTCAAGGCGTCCTATTGACTTTGGAGGTATGAGTCATATAACAAAGGACAAGACAGGGTTAAATTGAAATATGAAATAGAAGGAAGGTCTTGCCAATGGAAGACCTGAATGTCTGTAGGGTATGACACTCAAAAGAGACAATGATCCGCCATACCGTGTTTCCCCGAAAATAAGACCCTGTCTTATATTTTTTTGAACCCTGAAATAAGTGCTTGGCCTTATTGCCATGCACTCAAAAGCCCGATTGGGCTTATTATCAGGGGATGTCTTATTTTGGGGAAAACAGGGTAGTAGTGTGGTTGAAGCTCCACATGTATATGCAATGCTGTCATCTTGGCTTTTTTCCTTTTTTATTTATGTATTTTATCTTAAGTCTACAGACAGGAAAAAAAATCAACATATGAACAATGCCACAAGAGTTGCAGACTGAGGTGTCTGTCACCTTCTTTGGATCACTTGCCAAAGAATTTGCACCAAAACATTTGTGAAAGTTATAATGAAGACATCAGACTGGGCAACGTTAGTGCTTACTGCCCGATTGTCTGGAGCATTTGCCAAGATACCAAACTCAGAAGATCCTCAACAGAGGAAGAGGGCTTTAGGCTGCCACTTGCAGGCAATGCCACAGAGTTCATTCAGACTACCCAACCTGGAAATGCTTTGACCAGCCCTATGAGAGGTCTTCTTTCATCTTTCTTCTCACCAAAGAAACTTCTGTTCAGCCTTCTGTCACAATACAATCTTTGCAGGAGAAAGTTGAGAAGGGCTCTGATTGAGTTGGGATTCAGCTGGTTCGGACCGGTTCGGGCGAACCGGTAGTAACGACCTCCGACCACCTGCCCGGGCGCAATCCCGTCCTATATCGCTGTGGTTTGTGACACCGCACGCATGCGCGGATGTAGCGCGTGAGCGAATTGCCGTGTTTTTTTGACACCGCATGCATGCGCAGATGGCATGCACAAGCAAATTGCCGTGTTTTTTAACACAGCGTGCATGTGCGCAAGGTGCACGCGAGAGCAAAGCGAGCATGTGCACGTGCTCTCACATTTTCAATTCTGGGCGAACCGGTTGTTAAATTATGTGAAGCCCACCTCTGGCTCTGAAGCAGAACAAAGTGAAGGAACATGTTGCTCTCATTATCCATGGGACCATGTCGCTTTGTAAAGCAGCACTGAGCAGATTTCATTCAAATTTGTCAAAACCAAATCTGTGAGTCTTTGCAGCTTCATATAGCTTTTATTGGCTGGTGATATTCTATGCCTGTTCTCAGTGCTCTGAAGTTGTCAGAAGTGAAGGCAAAGGCATAACCAACTTCAAAACAGCTTGAAATTACTGGAGTGTGTAAACCACATAGTGGTCTAAAATGCTTCCATTGTGAAGGACATGAAGGCTGAGGTGACATAATTTCCCAAAACAGAACAAGAATTAGACTGAGTCATTCAAGGATTTGGATTGAGCTTGAGAAAAGTGGTAAAGTGGTAAATATGAATATGAGGAATTTTGACCAGAAGACAAAATATATTCAAGGCTCCTCAAGTCCTTCACGAAATATCAGGAAAAGGAAACTGAAGCAGACAATAAACTTCAAAATCAAATCGAGACTAATACAACAATGCAGAATCTATGAGAAGTTGCAGAAGGAAAATAAACTGGCTGAACAAAACCATTGAAAGGGCTGTTATAGGTATCGGAGTTGCAATGAAACAATTGAATCAGAGCAACAACAACAACAACAAAAACCTGCAGAATTAGAATCTTCCATATAGACAGAAACAATCAAACTGGATGATTTTTGCAATGAAAAAAATGCAAACATTTAGTATGTTTTAAACAAACAAAATTACAGACTTTAAGGCAAATATTGTGTATTAACGCATATGTTGATTTAAAGGCTTGGGGAATGTCATGTTACATATATCTTTGTACAGTACGTTTCTATGTTGTCTTTCCACTGAGGGCAAGATAGGTCACAGTTTCCAAGAAAACTAAATGAAAAAAAAAATCAATTCTGCTATACTTATTGTACAAAGAGGCAGGTGGTTACAATTTAATAGATTTTTTTAAATCATACTTGTATTACTTTATAAGTAACTCAAGGCATTAAACACAGCTAATACTCCTTCCTCCTCCTCCTCTCTATATGGACAGGTCTATATAGTTTTCTTGGCAACAGTACACCAGTATTTTCCATTTCTTCTGATACTTTTTTCTCATTTTTTTTTAAGTCTACTCTTTTCTGCTGATCTCTCACCATCCAGTTATACATTGAGGAAATGATTTGAGAAAGAATCTGCATGGTTTTGCCAAAGGTATGTCCTGCTTCACTTACCTTCTGGAAAAATGCAGATACCGGTAAACTGAGAGTCATTTTGAAACAGGATGGAATGACGTTTACCTGACAGTCAAAGTCAAGAAGAGCAGGCAGGCACCAATGTTGAAAAAAACATGCCGGATTTCTTGTTCCATTAAATCGCTGTTTCTCAACCTTGGCAGCTTGAAGATGTGTAGACTTCAACTCCCAAAATAGCTGGTTGAGGAATTTGGGACGTTGAAGTCCACATCTTTTAAAGTTGCCAAGATTGGTGAATACTGTCCTATACTGTACTTCTTTGGAAAATGTTTTAGGACCTTATTCACTTAGGACATATGATTTGAATAACAACTCTTCCAAAGCACCAGAAGGCAGGAGAAGAAGCAATGGATGGAAACTAATCAAGAACAGAACCAATGTAGAACTAAGGAGAAATTTCCTGACAGAATAATTAATCAGATGAATGACTTGACTCCAGAAGTTTGGGATGCTCCAACACTCGTGGTTTTTAAGAAGAGATTGGACAACCATTTGTCTGAAATGTTATAGCGTCTCCTGCTTGAGTTGGGGATTAGATTAGAAGAAAGACCTCCAAGTTCCTTCCAACTCTATTATTCTGTTAACTCTCTTCAAATGAAATCCTTGTGTCAGTTTTGTTGAACATTGGTGTTCCACATAGCTTGATGTTTTTTATTAAAATGTCTTTATTTATGCCACAGATTGGTTTGATGCAAGCTCAGAGTAAATATATTAGTCATATCTCATGTCAGCTATCTCTGGCAATTCAATGTGACTATACAGAGACTTAAACAGTAGCTTATTTAAAGAAATTCTTTCAGGGTGAGAGAGAATTGACCACATCTGACCTGAAAAGATGGCTTCAAAAGGAAGTCATTGCATAACTGAGTAATTTAAATGCAAATCTAAAACTTCTGGGATTTCTCTGCCTAGACAGTGTAACACAAACAGTTGATGGAGTTTTGATAGGACACTGGAAAGGAAATGTACAACTAATTGCCGACAAAAAACATGTCAGGTTTTTTGTGGATATGCTGAAGTTCCTTAAACTGATGATTCCCAAACCCTCTGCATTCATTCAGAATTGAGACATGTTTTCATAACTGCAGATGGAATTACCAAATCCAAACCATTTTAATTATTGTTGGAGAAAGTCTGATTTTTAAAAGAAATCAGACATCTTAGTAACCTGTGTGCCATTGGATGACAGAATAGAGTGACTATGAAGTTATAATTCAGGAATCTTTAGTTAAATCTTGCCAAAGTGAACAACTTTTAAGTTGTTGTCACTTTTAAACTGACTAGAGTTTGAATGTTTGCCCTAGTAAATCTCATTCTGGTATTTTTTTTCACCTTTTTTTCTAAAGTATGTCTTACTTAAATACTACTCTGGTAGGCTAATACATTAAGCCAGACCCACATTTAAAAATCAGTGTTTAATACAAAACATTAGTCACTATGGTGCGTGCTGGGTGAAACAAAATTAACCCATATTATTATTTAATGCAAAATAGGAAGGCAGACATAGTTTCTATTTTAGTAGCTTATTTTAATATATCACTTGATATTGTTTTATATACTTGTGATCTTCCCTTATAGTGGTATTCAGAAGATGGAATTAAAAATATCAACACATCATTTTTTTTTGTTTGTCCATCATCATCTTATCACTTCAATACAGTTTCATCAAATTATCCATTGGCACATTTGTTTCACATATGCACAAAATTGGCTCATGCCCTTTGGATCATTTTACCACAGGTGGTGAGATCTACTTCCACACATCTGGCCCTCCGGAAGGGCCTTAAAACCTGGTTCTGCTGGTTGGCTTGGGGACCCAATGGTCTAGGCTGGAGATGGTTGGTACAGTGATAGAGGTCCTTTCTGCTTGACCCTTTGGTTTTTTACTCTATATTTAACTTTTGGAATTTTAAATTATTTTGATAATTGTTTTTATATTTATATCTTTTACTGCATTGTAAGCCACCCAGAGTCGCTTTGGATAACAAGATGGGTGGCCTATAAATTTACAGATGCTTCTTATATTGAAATACATTATCTTGATGTGAGTTGTTGTATACTGTGTTACCACTGAAGCTTCCTATGACTTGGTGTAGCCCTTGTTTTAGAATTCAGGTGTGATAGAATTCCATAAGTTTCTTTAGCTTCTATATGGAATGCTGAAAGATGCTACTCATGTATTTAGAGCCTTGGAAAATCATACATGTTCTTAGTAAAAGAAATAAGCACTCCCTTCAAAAGCTTTGTGAGCGTTGTGTAAGATAAATCCGTCACCTTCTCTGGACCACTTGCCAAAGAGTTTGCACCGAAAACATTTGTAAAAAGTGTGATGGAGACGTCAGACTGGGCAACTTTGGTGCTTACTGTTATACTTGTATAAAAGGTCTTCTGAAATTTGCATTGGTTTTACCAAATTAGTTTTCCTTCGAATCCTTTTCCTCTGTTTAGAAACAGCAGATTCACCTCAAATTTCTCTTCGGATAAACCTATACTCATCTTAGTGTTTGGATGTGTGAAGCTCTGTGGTGAACCAAATTTGCAGTGTAAGGTTGCAAGAGTGAATACAATCACCATCACAAGTACCCTGTGCAAAAAGTAGAGTCTCTTTATTCCTTCACTCCCTTAAAGTTTGAGATATAATTCCAACAATCCAGATACCAAGCTGGGCAATTCAAGCAACAGCATATTTGATATAATTGATTTGGTTTAAAATCTTATTGTTGATAAAGCCATACTAGGAACCGCAATGAGTCAAGAAATTACTGTACAAAGGGAAAGGAAAGCTTGGGCGGTAAAATATAGAGAGAATTCTGTCTATATAAACACATAAAAAGGGGATTGCATTTGGGTTTATTTTTCCCTTCCTTCTTGCTACTCTCTATGTTATGTGTAAGTGAACATTTCTGTCTGGGTTTAAAAAAAATGGAGAGATGCAAGAAAGAAAAGAAACATGGTTTCGTAGAGTCATAAATACTGGCAAGAAATCTGTAACAACAACAATAGTCCAAGCAACTAACAAAACAAAGTCAATAAGTCACAATTTTAATAAGGATCTCCCCAGTTTATATTGGCAATTCTAATGACAGTCTTACTAGATATAAACCCAAAATTCATAGGATGCATTTCTTCCCCCCATGGAGATAAATTAGATGTTTGATTTGTGTTGTTTGGATTCATTCTGAAAGTTTCCATCACAGCAGTCATGAAGTAAGTTGATGATATACAAAGGGATTATTCGTGTAAATCACAGTTTCCCAACCTTGGTAACTTTAAGACATGTGGACTTCTTCTGGGAGTTGAAGTCCACATATCTTGAAGTTGCCAAGGTTGGGAAATCCTGAGGTAAATAATGAGGATTCCATTGGTTTGGGAAGGCCCTTCTGTAGCAAAAACATCCAGCCAATCCTAAACACATTATTTGTTTAGCCTCGGTAATTTCCGGGGGGCGGGGGGTATTTGGTAGTTAAAAGCAAAATGTCATTTTTCAGTTTCTAGGCTCTCAACATTTTAGAGAATAGAAGATAAGAATAGTGAGATGCATAAATGGTATATATGGACAATTATAGGAGCCTTCATAGATATATTACTATCTCATTGTTACTGACCTCTGGATTATTGACCTCTGGATTTTGAATCATGAGGGTGAGAAGATCAAAAACCGTGGAACAACTTTGAAGGGAAGGCAAAGAACCACAGTTTTTAAAATAGATGGGAACTATGCAAACAGTTGCAGCAGAAGAAATGTTGATATTCATTGCCTTGCATTATACACAGAAACGTTTCCATCTATATCTAAGGCAGAGAACTTAATGCACAGGCAAACAACCTATTCAGGGATGGTCCTGCCCCTACTGCTAACTTTTAATTGACTTTTCTGAGCTCAGTTAGGACAGACCCCCTCCCTTCCAAAATTAATTTTCTTCTATGTATTTATTGCTCTAATGCTATTGAAATCATGTACAGCGTTTCATTTAAAATGCAAATAAAACTAAGCAAAATGGGATATCTTTTGAAAAAATAAATGTAGAAAAGAGAATCACTAGATGGAATATTTCCTGTTAGGAACTGATTTTTCAAGTTGCTTTCTGCTTCTTCTAGAGTCGACTCTAGACAGTTCAAAGCAATCTTCCACAGTAAAACATCTAAAACATTCTTTTTTAATTTTTATATCTAGAAACTTCATAAATAGATGGTTGGTCCTAATTCTGATTAAGGGATTATGTTCTGGTATGTCCATTGAGAGTACCCTACAGCCAAAGAAGTGGAATCTGAGTAGTTCTAATGCCAAGGTGGACAATGTTTTCTTTGGATCGCACCATTGATTTTGAAGTGCTATTATTCAGCAGTACATCCATTGGAATAAATAATTAGTATTTCTGGAAACACGATGCTAGGAAAGGGATGACAATCCACATCCCACCTGTTTCATGCTATTAGAAGTCAAGTTGGAGGAGCTTCGAGCCATTTCTTTTAACTTCCTATTCAAATCAGGAAATCCAGAAAAAGAAATTCTTATCAAAAGGATGTCCAGCCAGTATTTTAAGACATCCAGCAAAAGTCCTGCAGCCTTCTAGATAACTATGCATGATTAATATAGGAGACACTACCCAAGAATGGCAAGAATGCTGATAATATAATTGTGTGTTTATTTGTTTAAACCACTTCATTTAATGCATAGAAGAAAGGTCCCGCAATGGTCCTTGATCATGTTAGTGAAGAGATAGTCTTGCTTTTAATAGTGAAAAATGGCAGAGGGCAACAGATCAAAAGCTAGTATTTCAGATTACTTTTCAGTGCGTCTTACATAGATATTCCATGAAGTCAGTGTAATATTTGCCCTGAAATTTAGCAGGATACATCTTATCACCAGCTTGCTCTTTTGCCAAATATTTCTTAAATACACAGCACAAAAATAACTTGAATAGAGCCTGTTTCGAATCAACCGTTTATGAACTATTCAAACTAATTACTGCCAGAAGATGTAACTCAGCCCTGTTTCCTCTTCCCATTTGTTTCTCCAGCGCATTCACTTTAACTGCAGATGGAAACAGATATACTGTATAAGCTGCCTGTTGGGCTATTGGTCCAATGTGGCTGGGTTTTTTTTAATCATTTGGGCCAATGTCTGCCTCTTAACTAAGGACAATCAGTGAATCATGATATGAAAAAACAGCCTGGTATGTCAACCTCTGTATCATAAAGAACTGATAGGAACTTATTCCTCATGTCTATATTGAGCTGCGTCTCAAATGACTTCTATAAAAGAAGAAGATAAAAAAAAAATATTTGCCAATGCCTGCCAGCTCTGTTAGGATAAAAAGGCGCATTCTTGACTCTAACATTACGCTAATCCAAGCCAATTTGCTGCTAATGAGAAAGGACAAGATGGTGGCTTCTTTAATCTATACTGACAAATCAGGAAATTGTTTTCCTTCCATATTGACACTGAGGATACATCTAAGGACAACAGGAGGACTTAGTGGCAAGAGGGGAGACTGATAAGAGACACGCTCCTTAGCACTCTTCTGTCCGCTAAAGTTCTGTCCCAGTTTAACCAAGATGCTTTTCTTTGTTATAAATAAGCCTGGGCCTGCTTAAATGTTATTTATTTGTCAGATATTATTAATGCTGCTGAGAAGGAAATTTAGAAAATAGCTACTTTTAGACATGAGATTTAAACAAACCACTGTGAGAGTTTCATACAACAGCTCGGAGGGAAGAAATGTTGCAGTTTAAGATCGGTGAGTTTATAATGGCTTACCTCCTGCTCTCTCACACAAATGCAATATAATTTGGCTGTTTTACTGCTCAGGAACTTTCTTTAAATATCAAGCTACATATACAATTAGCTAAATCACCCAATTATTCCAAGACAGAATTTCAGAAATTGCTAGAGAAAATTCACTAGCAAACACAGTTTAAACAAAGTTTTAAAAATGGGGGGAAAGGGCACAGCCACACAGAATAAATGTACAACGAAGAAAAGTGCATTTCAAATAGATTTCTTTGGCAAGATTATGTAATACTCTGTGCGCAGAGGGTGCTTTGAGTGCATTCTGTATAAAATCCAACATCTTCTAAATCATTACATAACATACATGTGCTAAAATTACATTTGACCTGAGTCCCAGGTATTGGACATGAAGTGGAGGGTTGTTGTTTTTTTCAGAGAAAAGCCTGCTTGCTGATATCCCTAAAATCTCAGAAACAAACCAACAGCTCTCTCAGGGTTTGAAGCTCAAGAAAGGCAAAGTAAATGAGCCTGGACCAGAGGTTGTCTGCCCTGCATCACGAAAGTTTCTTTGTGCCACTGATAAAGTTGGATTTGTGATTAAGTAAAAAAACAGAAGAAGATTGATATAGCCAGTCATTCACTCACATCTGGAGCAAATCATTAGATGAACCAATGAATAAGGCACATGAATTAGACCAGCCTTTCTCAATTGGCGGCTCACTAGATAGCGTGGTATGGGCACTCTTAGAACTCCTTGATCATGTTAACCCACATGTTAATTGGAAATTCTGGGACTTGTAGTCCCATTGAGAGGACATCAGGTTAATGGAAGGTGTCTTAGCCTAACAACCTTCTGTTAGAGATTCTAGAAAAGGAAGGAGATAAAACCAAAGTTGTGGCAATAGAATGAAAACTAGTTGCCCTTTTCAGTTCTTATATATCCAAGACAATCCTTTCTGGCATGGCTGGATCAACAGTCCATCGTGATGGACCAGGGTTGAGTTTTTAGTCTTTGGTCTACATCCTCACACATTACTGGAGTAGCCCAACATGCCACTTGAGGAAAGTTTATTAAAAGTCATCGTTTTCTGACCCAACCAACATATGCAAAAAAGATTGTAGGGTTTAGAGGTGAATCAGATTTCCCATTAGTTCTAGAAACTGTCCTTTTGGGTGTTCTGCCTCACACACACTTTAAGAACCCTAGGCTGAGAGAAGGACTGGGAAGGTGATCTACAGAAGTACAAGTTTATTCCTAAAACGCAGCACTGTCTTGATACAAGCTGGACAAGCAACAAGCTATATAATGTGATTAGGCTTTGCCTCAGCGAGTAGGCTAAAAAGAGAGGGATCTTAAACTTTCCATCTTTAGCTCGTGAGTTAGTACAGGAACAGTGCGCAAGGCATGGCTGGAAGCAGATATTTTGTTCACATGCATGTGCCTACCAATGTATTTACTGATATGTGGCTACTGGATACTTATATCAACTTACTTTCATCTGAGTGTCAAAAAAAGGCATGAACCATTAACTTCCAATATACTTTTCCTGTGACAAGGTAGCAAGCACCGAGTACAGGGACAATTTTGAAAGCAGTGGGGGGGGGGAAAGAAATCTGAAAAATAGAGACTTTCAAAAAATATATATATTTATAATATTTATATATCTATATAGACACAGTCTTTTTCTAATTGGTTAATGGCAGGGTGAGACAGTTGCAGGTGAGGCGGGGGGAGGGGGAAATCATCTTGCTTGAATTTTTCGGAAGGAGAGAGACATTTAGAACAAACATAAAGACTACATCTCACAATCTCCAGCATCACATCTGGCTATGGATGGGGCTCGGAGCCTGGGTGATGATGCCAAAAACTGATGTTCCCACTCCATCCAAGTACCTGTCTCAACAATTCTCCATTGCAAAACTCATGCTTTATACAACAATATCCAGAAATGAATCTCTCTTCGCACACTTTCACACATACGCGCACCGTTATCCCTCACGTCATTCAGCAATAAAGTACAAATGCATTATTTGCTGAGGGGGAGGATGAAAAAGGGGGGGGGGGGGATGAGGAACATTCTATAATGACATTGCCCCGGGGCATACAATTAGAAGGTGCTGCTTTTACAGCATTCAGGAGATGGAACTGACCTCGTGTTTTGACACTTTGCTCAGGATGATCATGTTATCAAAATGAAAACTTTATACTGTCACCACTCCCCAGACCTGGTATTTTCCAGATATAATAGGACTAAGGCTCCCAGAATTTCAGGGGGAAAAAATCCCAGTGCATCTGGAGGTGACAGGATAGTCGCACAGAGAATATTCTACGGGGTAGGAGGAATGAAGGGAGCTGCAAAAATCAAAGATGAAAAATAAAAGCAACAGGGCCAAAAACAAAAAAATAAATACTTTGTGTAAATTTCATTTTCTTTAGAAAAAAATTATTGATTAGCTTACATTATTTTGTCAGTATATTTCATACATACTTACATACATACATACATATATATATATTATATAAGAAGGCAATGAAAATGCCGGGGGAATTTAGGTGACTGCATGTCTCGCAAGTTGTCGTACTGATTTTTAATGAATACTGCATGAGTTTGTATGAAAGGCCTCATCAACATGGCCTCCATCCCAAAAATGTTTCTGTTCTTCACTATTTCATGACCTATTCATGTCAGAACAAAATTGATGGAGAGACCAACTTCCATTCATGGTTTCTAGTGGAGGCCACTGAATTGTGTTGGGGGACATCAGTGGTGTTGGAGACCTGCTAAGACTTAGGTCCACCTTGCTATATAGCATTTTGGACAACAATGGCTCTCCAATGATTTCAATTAGATCTTGTTGAATTGCACCTGCCATTTCAGTAGCAGTGACAAAATTTTATAGGTTTGGGCTATTAACAGAGCATGGGGAAGAATTTTTCATATTATTTCCATGCATGTGGTTTTTGAAGCAGTTTGTACTGGATCAGTTGATTTATTGCAAAACAACAGTGGCTTTTTTGAATCTAGCCTAATATTGAAAAATTCACAATAAACCCATAGGCAGAATGGGTGATAGAACAGAGCTTCTTTTTATCCATTCAGCACATCTTTAAATCTAAAAATTGCCAATTGTAGACGTTTGGGAAGATAGTGAGAAATTCTCATTACACTATGGAAATTCTATGTTATAGATCAATCCACATTATTCACCCTCTCCTTGATAGATACCAAGCATGAACAGTTTACAGATAGTATATATGTGGCCTCCATTAGAAATGCCAAAAATCATTCTAGTAGAAGGATTCAACCGTGGTGTTAAATATAAGAAGATAAAATTTTTCTGCAACTGCTACATTTTCTCATTTACTCTGGAAAGGATATGAAGCTGCTTTGCATGAAATGATATGCAACATAAAGGAACAGTCTCCCTTTTTATACTAAATGTCAATCTAGCGTAACATTATTAGCAGGTCAGTGCAAAAATCTACTGTTTGATGCCTCCAGAAGCAAAAATAAAGCTTAATAATGCAAAAATAATGAACTAATTTTGCTACATACTGAACCTCCATATGGCCGCTGTCTTTTTGAAACTGCTAGGGCCATGCTTAAATCAACAAGGTAAGTCTTTATAATGGTTATTCTTAATGGCTTCAAAACGGAATCCCCCTCCCCTCTCAATTATTGGAACTATGGAAATTCTATGTTATAGATCAATCCACATTATTCACCCTCTCCTTGATAGATACCAAGCATGAACAGTTTACAGATAGTATATATGTGGCCTCCATTAGAAATGCCAAAAATCATTCTAGTAGAAGGATTCAACCGTGGTGTTAAATATAAGAAGATAAAATTTTTCTGCAACTGCTACATTTTCTCATTTACTCTGGAAAGGATATGAAGCTGCTTTGCATGAAATGATATGCAACATAAAGGAACAGTCTCCCTTTTTATACTAAATGTCAATCTAGCGTAACATTATTAGCAGGTCAGTGCAAAAATCTACTGTTTGATGCCTCCAGAAGCAAAAATAAAGCTTAATAATGCAAAAATAATGAACTAATTTTGCTACATACTGAACCTCCATATGGCCGCTGTCTTTTTGAAACTGCTAGGGCCATGCTTAAATCAACAAGGTAAGTCTTTATAATGGTTATTCTTAATGGCTTCAAAACGGAATCCCCCTCCCCTCTCAATTATTGGATTATTCATCTTGCCTTTGCTCTATTTCCATGCAACTTCCAAAACAATGTGTATGTCTTCCAAAGGATAAGCTTGGGCAGAACTGTTTTTATCCTACACTCAAAAGGAAGGACATTCCCCAACTCCTGGTGTTTTAACATTTCCGGGAAAGAGAGTCTTAGGACAATTAGTCCCATTGCATAGACTCTGACAGATCCTAGCGTATTTTGCTTTGGCTAGCATGCTCCATAAATTATTACTGAAAAAGAGATTCTCAGCTCTGAAACTCTTTTGTACAGATTGGTAGGTGCACATGCATGTGGGGATGAGTGTGACTACTGATTAAAATAAATACTTTCTGCTTGCACTGTAAATCTCATAGTGCTAACTGTTGTTTGTAAGTTTATTTTTCAGGTTACGGAGGCCTGCGACCTCAGGGGAATGAGATACATGTTCTGAATCGCCATCAGAGGCAAGAAGCCTCACGTTAAATACTGAAATATGTGCATATCACAGACAGACCACATGCATGTGCACACACACACTCATACAGACATACTTCATACTTTCAGCAGTAGTTGAACCGGGAGCATTTGCTTTTAAAAATGATTTTAGCATCTCTCTGGATATTATTTCCTGAAGCTCATATAGTCATGGGTATTTGAGTCGGTTTCGTTTTTGCCTTATTTTCTAAACAAGCAACTACTAGATAGACCTATCCCACAAAGGTTACTAAGATTCATACTTTGGCCTGTGGGGCTGAATTCTCTGATTTTTGTGCTGATCCAAAAGCCAAAATTGTTTCCATCTCTTGATCTTGGCAGGGAAAGACAATGGTGTCAGTTTCTTGGTTTCTGCTACATACATGTGTTTGGTTGGTTTCAGCCTTCCAACAATTCAGATCGCTTTTTTATATATAAACCTCCCCCTTCCCCACCCCCCATCAGCTCACATCACTCCTTCACGATGCACTTCCTCACACTACTTCTCGGAACAACTCCAAGTCCTTCGTCAAAATTCAAGGGCAAGAAGCCCCCTGCAAAGGGGGAAGCCACAGTTCATCTCTTGTGAGAGGAGCCAAGCATAACTCTGGAAACAAAATTGACAATGGCAGCCGCTGGCTGATCTGGGTCCAGCTCAGCAAAGAGGTGGCAAACGTTGTCCGTCGTACTGCCTTGTTTCCTAGCCACGAAGCCAAAGAGTCTGCAGGATGACAAAGAAATTAAGGAGCGATAAAATCATGCCGGTCTGAGACAAGACAAGAATTGCCCACTGCTAGTTGTGATCACTACCATATTTTACACATGTATCAGGTAAAACTCTTGATATTCCTTCTACCATGCCATTGGAAATGCACAGGGACTCAAGAGAAATAGCTGTTAATTAATATGTGCTTTATATTGCTATTCTTCTAATTAAAATTTCCCACTGTAAATGAAGAGACATACTATGTGTATTATATATTTTTGTTAAGTGAACAATAAATGAAATCCAAGCAATCCTGAGAATTTACAGAAAACTAGAGAATTCAACCAGAAGGGTTTTCCTTAGAATATTCATACAGAATTAATTATCTCTGAGCTATCTACCCGAAGCTATAAATTTCCTTCACATTATGATAGGCAGCTGATTCCACCCTGTGGTTATATAGCAATAGCAATAGCACTTAGGCTTTACAGCCATCTCTAAACGGTTTACAGAGTCAGCATTTTGCCCCCAACAATCTGGGTCCTCATTTTACCCACCTCGGAAGGATGGAAGGCAGAGTCAACCTTGAGCCTGTTGAGATTTGAACTGCCAAATTGCAGGCAGCCAGCCAGCAGGCAGCAGAAGTAGCCTGCAGTACTGCACTCTAACCACTGCACCACCTCGGCTCATAAGATATGAATATGTTATCAGGAACAATTGGAGATGGCTTAACAGGATGGATTATGAGCCACAGAAAAAAGTGTGTCCTAACTGTGTAAGCAATTTTGCTAAGAAAGAGACCTGCCTTTAGTCAAGAATTTCTGAGAAAATCAACAACAACTAGAGCAGGGGTGAAATCCAGCAGGTTCTGACAGGTTCTGGAGAGCCGGTAGTGGAAATTTTGAGTAGTTCGGAGAACCGGTAGCGGAAATTTTGAGTAGTTCAGAGAACCGGCAAATAGCACCTCTGGCTGGCCCCAGAGTGGGGTGGGAATGGAGATTTTGCAATATCCTTCCCCCAGGAGTGGGGAGGGAATGGGGATTTTGCAGTATCCTTCCCCCTGGAGTGGGGTGGGAATGGAGATTTTGCAGTATTCTTCCCCTGCCACGCCCACCAAGCCACGCCCACCAAGCCACACCACGCCCACCAAGCCACACCCACAGAACTGGTAGTAAAAAAAATTGGATTTCACCACTGAACTAGAGGTCACCAACTTTGTATTGTGATCCTTAGGTCCAACAGGAAAATAAATTGAATGAAACTTAAAAACTAAGCAGTTTGATTTTTCATGACCACAGGCTTCTGAGAGGTCAGAGTTAGGAGGTCATATTTGGATTGTAAAGATAACAATTCAGACCAAAATTACTTAATTTAGCTCTAAATTCTTTCTTAGGTTAGGCCAATGTCTTTGAAAACATCTTTGAAAGTTTTGGTAGATTTAAGGACTACGAAAACAATCCCCTGTCCTATGTCGTGTGTGTGTGTGTGTGTGTGTGTGTGTGTGTAAAATATTTCCTAATTTTGACATTAATCAAAGTAACAACTTACTTGGCAGCACCACCAGATTCTGATTTAGTCCACCTGAGGAGAAACAAAGCTCTATTTAACTTTTACACTGAGGAAAATTTGATACTTTTTTAAAATGGTGAGTTAAATACAGGGTGTATCTAAGAGAGTGGGAAGCCCTGAATGGAATTCCACTGATTCATTGACAATAGATCCTTTCTTCTGTAAATAAATGACTACAACAACTAGGAAAGGGGATGAAATCCTTTTATAATTCCCTACGGTTTGAAAATCTTGTCCCTTAACTCTTCTGAGAAATTATCTGTTGCTTAAAAAGTATCATGATCTGACTTTTAGAAATATTCTGAAATTCAACCCTGAAATTTCACTACAGTGCTTAGTGACAATTAAAAAATAAATGAACAATCGTGTATTTTTTTTCAGTCTTTCCCTATCACAAGTCTGCAACTTCATTGACCTATAATGAGTAAAAGTCAGCATTTTAGGTGCATTTGATCTCAAACTGAGTTTTCATTACTTTGCAAAGAAACAGATGAACAATTCTCTGTTCTTCATTGGCAATTTAGTTCTCTGCCAAGCAGAAACAAGTTGTGGGAGACATCTGTAAATCTCCACTGCTGTTGATAATTTCCTGCATATTTGCTTCAACATGGAACAATCTCATTTATTGGAAATCAAAGAGATCTGGCAATAGCAACATAGGGGAACAGATGTTTAATTACAGAGATTTCTGCTCAAACACAGAAACAAAGAGTCCGCAAGAATGATTAGTTCCTTTCAAGAGCACAAATGAAAATAGGATTCCAAGAATCCTGTCCTGGGCAATTTCCTATTTTTCCCAATTATGTGTTCCTATCTTTCCATTCCAGCCAATGGTTTTTATTCATTCTGATACAGAAACATGTCTTGTCATTTCCATCTCTCAATGTGTTCCGGTAGAAACTGTTGCTCATAGTGAGGACTCTATTGATACTTACAGAAGGTCTGGTATTAGTATAAATTAGATCATTTTAAATACGTATTAACCCAATAAAGGAAAATATTTTCAGCTCAGAGTTGAAATGAGGGGTCCTTGGTCCTCTCTGAAGTTGCTTGTTTTCTTGCAGACGTTTCATTACCCAAACTAGGTAACACCAGCACTGATGATGCTACCTAGTTCAGGTAATGAAATGTCTGCAGGAAAACCAGCAAGCTCAGAGAGCACCAAGGACCCCACATATTAACCCCTTGAATGAAGGTGTTTCTTCAATGGATTAGAGGCATTCTTCCCAATCCAGAAGTGGCAGGGTCTTTTTAGAGGTGGCTTTTTGGTTGTAAAATATCCTAAAGAGATTTTAATTGGTTCCATCTCCACTAGCTTTTAAATATACCAAAACACCTTGTTTTTCATTCACCATGCATTTTACTTCCTCTTTCAATGTTGCTGTTTCAACTGCTAAACTCTGATTAAAACTCTTTAAAGATATAAAAGACTTTGTGCCATATCCATCATCGGACATTGGCGATCATGTTGGCAATCCTGTTTTTGTCAACAGCCGTATGAAAAAGTGCTGCTGAGTTTTGTCCAAACCAGTCCCTTAGGTTTTTAAGCCATGATGTTCTTCTTCTGCCTGGACCTCGTTTGCCTTCAGTCTTTCCTTGGAGGATTAAGTGAAGGATGCCGTATTTTTCTGGGTGTCGCATCACATGTCCAAAATATTCTAACTTTCGCTTTTTAATGGCTTTGATGATTTCCCTTTGCTTTCCCAGGCGGCTTATCACCTCCTCATTTTGTGATTTTGTTAACCCAGCTTATACGTAACAGCCATCTGTAAATCCACATTTCAAATGCTTCTAGTTTCTTCAAGTGGTTTTCTGTCAGAGACCAACTCTTTACTCCGTAGAGCAGGATAGAAAAGATGTAACATCTGACAAGCCTGATTTTCAGTCTTAAGACATAGACATATAAGACATAGAGAATAAAAATCGGAGGACCATGCCCATATCTACATACATACTGCTTCCAGGAGTTTTATTGCTTGAGTTTATGTAAGGATTTAGCAAACAGCTTCACTTACTTTCTGTCCTGTGGGTCCACATCACAGAAGGTGACAGTAACAATAGGGTAATGTCGTCTGAAAAACAGCCTGAAACAGAAATTGGAGTAAGCATTAATTCTACAGCCTTTTGAAGTTGAAGGAAGGTGAATCCTAGCACACAAATAACTAAACCACCCCAAGGCAGCTCATCTACATGAGCAAGAGAGAAAGTTCTGATAAGATGGCAGGAGGTCACAGTACTGTATGGCCTGGATGGGCTCTATATTTTTAATATCCAAAGCTGATGAAATCCTCTTGGTAGATATTTGCTTTGTTCAAAATGTCCTGACCTTGCACGTATTATTATTTCACTCGATGTGGCCATAGAGAACTCTGCAACATAATGCTAAGAAATATTGTAGTGAAATGAAGAATGTGTTGTGGAACTTGTCATTAAGAAGATACTAGTTTTGGATGCACTCAGGCTTCTCCAAACCCTGACCTTTCCCCCATCCTGTTCCCTTACTTCCTCTGGTTGTCTGTCAAGGTGATGCCTTGTGTGGAGACTTTGAAGTGGACAATAGTAGCAGAGGGAGGGATATCAGCAGCCAGTGTCTCAGTGATTGCTTTGGCGATGGCCTGAGGGCCTGTTAATGATTCCATTTCCACCGAGTTTATAAACAGCACATTGCAGGCTGTGGGAGAAAAGAGGGAAATTGAGGCCAACATTTTTGGTATGGTAGAATGAAGAATAAGTACAAACATTGAAGCATACAACCCACTGCTGCTTGTACTACAAGGAAAGTAACATGTATCAACATTCCTCTTTGGTTATGCTAACCAAAAATTCTACGATGAATACTGATAACTCAACTGATGAATGCTAAGCGAGGGAAGAGTGGTGTATATATGTCATGATTTTCTCTTTCATAGGAAACAATAGTAAGAACTTAGTACCTGACCGCATTTCACATTATTTCCATTTTTTTTCAGTGTCAGAATCAGAAACAGTTTGTGATGGGTAAGTTTAACACAAGACTCCCACTAGTCAGAATAAATCTAAATCAGAAATTCAATTCTACCCTCAAACCCAGCTCCATGAGGAAACTGGGCCCAGATTAAGTGGTTGGCTTAGTGATTCAGTGAGCTTTCTTGGCTTTATATGAGTTTGAACCCGCAAATTCTTGGCAATAATCTAACATTCTAATCATTTAGGGTGCCTTTGATTTTCATTTCATTTCATTCAAAATGTGTAATCTTAAATCGCTCACCTGCTCCCTGTTTGAGCAAATCAGTTGCTGAGCTGCTGGATGATGTTGGTTCTTTTGTTTCGTCCATAGGATCTTCAAATAAAAACACAGAGGAGGTTATTGTCTCTAAATATACATCTATGTTATTTTTCTGGATTATGTCTAACAACCTATATTTATGGAGAACACTCTTTTTTTTCCCAGAATACTGGAACTGAATAAAAGGGTGACAACTAAATTAACTTTAAAAGGGAATGTCTTGATTTACAATGCAGGGATCCAAAGACAGTATATTTAAATATAATTATTATTTTTTTATTAATTTTAATTACAGTAGTAATTAAAGTTTGCATTAAAATTAATACAAACTAAACTTAGAGAAATAGAAGATAATGCAAAGAACAAATAAAAAGCACAGGAAAAAAGAAAAAAGAATATAATAAAGAAAAAGAAAAGAAATATACAAAGAAGTCACTTCCAACTTTCCTCACAAGAAGTATATACAAATTTAATAATCCTTTACTCCCTATAAAATTAAACAATAGCTCTTTATCCCATATCAGATTCCTTATCTATAAAGAAATCCATAAAACATCATATTTTCAGTTCGGCTGTCAACAGAAAGTTTATTAACAGTTGCCAGAATATTGCAAAAATATGTCTTATTTTGAGCTTTTAAAGCTAACTTTATGCTCCTTTCTTTTACTTTTAACAGTCTTATATTTTAATTCAAACGTTCCATCAAATATTGTTGCAGAATTTGATTTCTCTTCAATTCTTTATCCCATTACAAAGATTTCTTCAGGCTCTTTTTAGATGGAATGTAGGTGAAATAACAATACATTTTCCAGGTCACTCTTTTAATTTATAATTTGTATTTCCCTTTGAATTTTAAAAAGTTCAGCCAGTTTCTTTTGTACACAAAAGCATCCTTTTCCAAATCATTCTCTTGGCCTGTCATTTGTGGTTCCACACTCTGTACTTTCTCTGCCTTTTTAGTTAAGATTTGTTCCGCATCTGTCATTCCTTCATTAACAACTTTTTGTGGTGGAATGTAATACGGATTCCCAGGAAGCAGGAACTGCATTCCAGAGGAGCAAGAAATGGTGAAGTTTAGATTTAGTTTCGTTGGGAGGAAGAATTAATGCAGCTCCTACCTAGGAGTTCTCAGAGTATAACATTAATAATGCAAATAGTTTGCTTTAGCTTGGCAAGATTTCTGTCTATAGATAGGGCTCAATAAAGGAAACTGTTCAGAAGATCCTCAACAAGTCTTTCTCAGTTTCGGAGCTTGACATTTTAAACATAATCTATACAGAGAAGCAAACATCATTATTGACAGTGTTGATATTGCAGTAATAATTTTGGGCTCCATTCTTTAAAGTTCTCCTTTAATATATCTGACGTTATAACTATAAAGTTTTGTATTTCCAGTATTAAATGACACCAAGAAGTAGTTGCATTTTTTCTCTTCTCTAGTGTTCAATTTCTAAAATCATCACCTACAATTTATTATTTTATTTTATTTTATTATTTTATTATATATTATATTATTATAATATTATAATATAATATAATATAATATAATATAATAGCTCAGCGGTTAAAGACGCTGAGCTTGTTACCTGGAAAGCTGACAGCCAGAGTTTGAGACATGAGTGCCACGTGATGGGGTGAGC
>QLTV01003900.1:673656-708200 GCA_003457575.1 Thermophis baileyi | reverse complement strand
GAATGAAAGGAAGAAAGGCGGGAAAGAAGAAAGGAGGAAACAAGGAAGGAAGGAAGGAAGGAAGGAAGGAAGGAAGGAAGGAAGGAAGACGGACGGAAGGAAAGAAGGAAGGAAGGAAGGAAGGAAGGAAGGAAGGGGGCAAAGAGGAAGGAGGAAAAACAGAACGAAAAGAGAAAGGGAAGAGAGGGAAGGAGGAAAGGGAAAGGGACAGAAAAAAAGAGAAAGAAAAAAGAAAGAAGGCAGGAAGGAAGGGAGGAGAGGGAGGGACATAGGAAGGAAGGGAGGGAAAAAGAAAGGAAAGAGAAAAAGAAAGAAAGAAAGAAAGAAAGAAAGAAAGAAAGAAAGAAAGAAAGAAAGAAAGAAAGAAAGAAAGAAGGAAGGAAAGAAGGAAAGAAGGAAGGAAGGAAGGAAGGAAGGAAGGAAGGAAGGAAGGAAGGAAGGAAGGAAGGAAGGAAGGAAGGAAGGAAGGAAAGAAGGAAGGCAGAAAGAGAAAGAAAGAAAGAAGGATGAAGGGAGGAAAGAAAGAAAGAAAGAAAGAAAGAAAGAAAGAAAGAAAGAAAGAAAGAAAGAAAGAAAGAAAGAAAGACTTATGACCACAATTGAGCCCAAAATTTTGGTTGCTAAGCAAGAGCATTGTTAAGTGAGTTTCACCACATTTTACAAGTTGGCCATGCCCACCCGGTCACCTGACCAAGCCACGCCCACCTGAAGGGGGTGGGGGTGGGGGGCACTGAGGATGAGTTTGTAGCACCAAGGCGGCGGTGGACTGAAAAGGTTTGGGAACCACTGGGCTAGACAAAATAAATCTGTTTATTTTGACTGAGCCCACATTCTAGACTCAGAGAGGACCGCTGGTTTGAAAGAGTTAAAGAGGCCATCTACATTAAAGACTGAACAGCCCTCTCTCCACAGAGCGGGGTGGGGGGGTGGGGTGGGGGGATACACACCACCTATTTCCTCTTTACAATACAATCCTTTCAGCAGTTCCAAGAAGGCTCCACACCCATTTGCATTATTCAAGTGGCCCTGAGGGCACAGATAAACCTTCAAGTGACCTCAAAAGAATGCTAAGTAGAAGATGACTGCAAGGAATATAAATCCTTCCATCCTCCACCATTTGGTCAGAGCTGAAGAAGCTTCTTGGATGAGAAGCGAAACGTCTTCAACGAAAAAAACAAAGTCCAGCTGTTTTTTGGAAGAAGAAGAAGAAAAAAAGCACTTTGGGGACAGTTCCTTAGTCTTTATTGCTTTTCTTAATTCTTCTTCATTCTCCTGATCTCTGACCTCCTCTGGAAGTCCCAAAAGATAATATTTTAATGACTCTTAAGGCCTATACAAAAAAAATATACATGAAAGCCACAAAAATAACACTCAACTGTTGTGGACTAAAAATCTATCTGGCTTTCAATTAACTATGTGCCAGTAGAATTTGTTTATGGAAGATATGACAATTGCTGATGCTTTAATAAATAGAGAGATTCTTATCTTCTGCTCCCTCATTATAAATCAGCAATCCCCAATGTAGTTCTTGCTGGGAGTGCTTGAACCTGGGGGAAGACTAACATATGGAACATTTGTGTACTCCCTTAATCATCTGACTAAAGGCTCATGTCTGTTTGAAGAAAAGGGATTTTTGGATATCTAATTGGGTCATCTTGACCCAAGTAGGAATTTCAAAGACGTTTTCTGTGTCACTGTATGAATATCTAGAGAAGAGATCTCCCTGCCTTTACCGCAGATTAATTATATTCTTGAGCTGTAGTGCAGAGGTGAGAATTCTGTTCACTGACACATGCTCACAAGAGAAATGCCAAATATTATCATTAGAAATTGAATTAAGTTATTTGTCCCAACTTTCCCTCAATATGATCAGCTGCTGCAATGTTTATTTTTGTTATTTCCATTTTTTTTCTAAAATATTCTATTGTTTTTATTATGTATACGATTTTGGTGTTTTAATTACAATGGATATAAAATATTTTACATTAAAAAAAAAACATCTGTGTCTATGTGCACATTTACCAATATTACAATATCATCGCAGTATCTCCTAAATCCTCATGAGATCTTTCCAAACTGTGTTATTATAAGCCACCCCCAGGAATCCTCCTTAGAGAATGAGGAACCTTAGGAGCCTCATGACTGAACATCCAATTGTTCAGTTTAGACGGGTATAGAAATACTTCCATGCATGGAAAAGTTCAAGAGTAAGGTACAACTTGTGAGTAGTCCTTTTTTTCTGGGTTAGCGCTTGAAGATTTACAACTGGGCTGGTTGGGTGAGATACAAATTATGATAAGTACCCATAATGTCAAAGAAATGATGGTGCAAGGAGAGAAGTAATGAATTATGGGTTTTGCAGTGATAACACATTATATTATCCTCCCCCCACCCCATCCTTTCCCTGTCATTTTTGCAGGTGCCCTCTTATATATAATCAGCAGATTATAGCAGTGGGCTAGTGCTGAAACAGTATTTGGCATCAGCTTTCCCCCTCTATGCATGCAGCATGGTTGCTAACTCTGGAATAAAAAACTTTCTGTACCTGAATCCCTAAAACTACACAACTGACTCATAACACGATACACCCTACCTAATCTCTGCTCCCTTCCATTTGCAGAATATTCTTGCTGTTGCCTTTATTTTTCTGAAATTAAAGTTGACTTCAAACTTTCTTGGCGTTGTCCCTGTACGTGCCAGGATGAAATACTCTATAAAATGACATTATGCCCATGTAATAATGTGGGGAATTTTACCTCTGTCAGGAATGACCAGCTTACAAGGCAATGCCAGAGGCATGATTGAGTGCTGATACACCAGAGCAGAGAGGCAACCTAGAAAGGGAAAAAGAGATCTGGTCAAAGTTAAAGGATGTTATCCTGTCATGGCACCTCTTTTTTGGAACATCAACCACCCAGACATTAAATTAATCCCAGCTCTGATTGCCTTTTGTATGGCTTTAAAGACCTGGTTATGCCACCGGGCATATATAACAGAGTTTGGGGATAGTTGCACTGATGTATCAAACTTTTTTTCTAACCTGGTTGCAGTTTATGTATTTATTTGGGATGTATTCACAGCCCAGGGTCACAACACTAAGACAGGTAACCATATAAACTGAGATATTTGTTTATTTAAATTTATTAGGGCTACCCATTCTAAAAATAATAGCTACATATTTATGAAGCACATTTCTCTGACTGTATTCTGCATGGTGTGAGCATTCCTTGCGGATGCTCACACAATACAAATAAATGGGATGTTCACTAAACTAAGCTTCAATGCTCAGAGACTTGTTTTAAAGCCTGTTGGTTACATTTCATCTTAGTTGCATTAATCCCACAAAATTCTGTGGCAATCCGTTGTTCAAAGCAGAATCAAGAAATATCTGCATACAAAAGTCAATTCGCAAACTAAGCTTTGGATAGTGCAATGGGCGGCATATAAACTTAATGAATGAATTAAATAAATTTTACAAACTTGATTATTTGTACACTGCCCAGCATCCCAGTGAAGGAGATGGGAGTTTTTAAAATTTGATTAAATGAATAAATAAGCAAGCAAGCAAGCAAGCAAGCTATACTTGGTATCACATAGCATAATTCATGCTGGCAAAGAATAGAATATTTAGTTTCATTTGTGACAAAGAATAATTCATCACATTAATTTAGAAGAGTGAAAGGACTGAGAATATTTGCAGAGAAATGAAAACAATACCTCTGGCAAGAAGATGAAATTAAATGACCTCAATACAATACATGCCATACTAAACAGTATCACTGCAACTGTGTCATGTTCATTTATGCTTAAAAGAAATGCATATTGTACAATAATGCTTTCTGTTTTTGCAAACAACCCTGACTGAGTTTCTGAGCCTTCAGAAGTTTAGAATTAACAAATTAACCAAGAAGCTTCAGTAGATTCATGTCAGTTAAATATTAATATTCCCGTTCCTTACTTGGAAAGTCTAAAAAGTTGTTGCTATATTGTTGTTGCTATACATTCCACAAGAGGGCAGGATAAGACAGAAGTTGTGGAGACAAAATTGTAGGCACTCACCAAAATTGGGTTCATTGGGACATCCTTTTAGTTTCACACCTTTAGGGCTGGTTTCTATCAGGAAGTGTCTTACCAGCTCATTGGTGATATCTCCTAAAGGAATCAATCAGAATTTTAATATAGATGGCTTGTCATATAAATTGCCACCTAAAAGACAGCCTAAGCTAAAGACCAGCTATTTCTAGCACAAGAAAAGAATGAGTTTGTCCCCAACAATATATATTCCCTGTGTCAGTGCACAGGCTGCCATAGCTGTTTATAGTTCAGATTGAGGAAAAGCTTTTACAGTGAATGAAGTTCACTTGGACTAGAAAATCTCCAGTCTTACGATTCCATAAATCACAAACCCAGATTTCTCATGTCTATGGAGATTTTCAAGTCATCCAGGTCATGGTGCTTTTTTTTTTTCTTCAAAAGGCAACTGGACTTTGTTTTTCCTTGAAGACGTTTCGCTTGTCATCCAAAAAGCTTCCTCAGTTCTGACTGAATGGTGGAGGATGGAACGATTTCTATTCCTCGCAGTCATCTGCTCATTAGTCCTCTGGACTGCAAGGAATAGAAATCCCTCCATCCTCCACCATTCAGTCAGAACTGAAGAAGCTTCTTGGATGAGAAGTGAAACGTCTTCGAGGAAGAGCAAAGTCCAGTTGCCTTTTGAAACAAGCACCTTCCAGATTTCTCATGCTTTACAAACAGTTTAGTCTCTTACTAAAGGTTGCAACCTCTTACTGAGGTTGCAACTATAGGATATATTTTCCTGGGATTAAAACCTGGGTATTTCTATCACCCAATAATAGCACCTTTGCTGGTCCTAGCTCCAATCTCTCCCATGTGGACTGAAGCTGGTCGCTGATTTGAAAGCAGCCTGCTATGCACATGTTCCAAGAGGGCAAGGAGGTAGTGGGAAGTTGTATGACTGGCTCTACCTTTCTTGCTTTGCTGTATAACACCTGGAGGCGGTGAAGCTACTTTCATGGCCAGTCCGTAGGCTCCCCGGAAAGAGTGGCTGTCTCGAATGATGAAGGCCCCCGGTTCCTTGTCCTTTAGCAATGCAATGGCTGGGAAAGAAGTAGAGCATACTACGTGAACATAAATGGATCTAAACCTTGAATAAGAAAAACATATAAAGAAATGAATAATAGGATTCTCGGTGCAAAGAAGAAAGTGACTTATGGCCGTTTTTCACACTTGCGACCGTTACAGCATCCCCACGGTCACGTGGTCAAAATTCAGACGCTTGGCAACTGGTATGTATTTATGACAGTTGCAAGGTTGCCGGGGTCACCTTGTGATCACCTTTTGCGACCTTTTCACCAGCAAAGTCAATGGGGAAGCCAGATTCACTTAACAACCGTGTTACTGACTTGACAACTGCAGTGATTCGCTTAACTGTGACAGGAAAGGTTATAAAATGAGGCAAAACTCACTTAACAACTGTCTTGCTTACCAATGGAAAATTTGTGGTCAATTGTGGTTGTAAGTTGAGAACTACCTGTATGGGGTGGGTTCTAACTTACATCGCCGCTGGTTCGCTTCCTTCAACGCCGCGTGGGCGCGCCTCATGGGCACGCACATACGCAGTGCCAAAAATTCCAAAAAAAAATCCCCCCAAAAAACCAGCCAGATCGCCCCCGCCTACTTAAGGATGATATGGATTTCTCCCTTTCCATCCGTAACGACAAAAAAAAAAAAAAAAAAAAAGCCCCCCCCAAATTTGTATTTAAAAAAAAAAAAAAATTCCAAAAAAAAGATGGTGGCGTCCACGGACCGGCACCGACCGAACCGGCTCTGTGACATCACCAGCGGGTTGCTACCGGTTCAGACGAACCGGTCCGAACCAGGAGGAACCCATCTCTGTACCTGTATTAGATATGCTCCTATTAAATACATTACTGCTTCCCTCCCCCCTCCAGTCAACAAGGAGTAAGCCATAATGAGGGTACCTAATAAATCTCAGGTTCCATGTCATTGTGAAATAAACATAAAATGTCATGAACTAGAGAAACTTTCATACTTTTATGATACCACTATGAGGTTTATGACAGAACCTCACACCTTTAACATGTCCCCATCAACATTTCTGTAAACCCTGTCCTGTAACCTTTTCTAATAGGGAAAATTTTCCATGTATTTTACATCTGTCACTCTGCTATTCCTAAACTTTTAAGAAATAATCTGTGCTGGCTTCAGTAGCATTTCTTCCCAGGTTTCTTAAGGAAACCCCAGAATAGGTTGGCTACTTTCTTCCACGGGGGAGGGGGGGGAGAGAGGAGAGGGGGGGAGGGGGGGAGGGAGAGAGAGAGAGAGAAGAGAGAGAGAGCACTCTGATTTTGGAGGAAGAGATGCAACCTTGGAATCTTCTTCCCACCTCTTATAGAAACATCTGCATCTCATACCTCTCTAATGTCAAACAGAGAGAGATATCCATGGGCATTGCCAAAGAATAATGGGGAAGAATTATTTTCATTAAAAGCCACCACCTTTAGAGCACCAGACATACTCCCAGTAGAGGGAGAAATGTATATAAGCCCTAAGTTGGCATAACGAGTCCTTTACCCCACAGGAAAGGCACCAAGTCTGGAAAATAAATAAACAAGTTTCTCTATTCTACCCTGTTCGGTGTGTAGTGACATGGCTTTAGATAATTTGAAAGATCAGTAGCTAGAGCTCTCCAAAATATTAGATGTGATGGTCCTGTCCAAAGCCATTTGGTTGGGACACCAACTATTTCTCTGTTTCTTCTCTGATTTATAGCTCAGTTTTCTTTTGGAAAGATGAGATGAATTCACCTTTATAAGTCTCCCATGTAACATCTGGAGATTAAGGTGGTTATGAATAATGTTGTCAGTTGTATAATTTGGGGAGGGGACAAAAAACAGCAGCATTCAGTGGAGAATGGAAAATGCATATCCTTAGCAATGTCATGAATAAGGAGCAAGCATGGCCCTGGCATGAGTGCATGCCACCCCCTCCTTTAAGGGGGGATTTTCTCATCGACTTCTAAGATTTAAATGTGAAAGCTCTTTTGTGGTTTTGATTCTGGGAAGCCTGAATTACAGCAGGGACAGGAATGACCCTGTCCCTGAGAATCTGATCTGAAGCAGCGCCAATGTTCATTCAGTAACAGTCACTCTACCCTTGAAAGGGGAGATATGGAGGAAATGAGGGATGTGCCAAGTGCTTCAGCTGTTGAATGGATGAAAAGAACGGCTGTTGACAGATACATGAACTTACTCTTTTTAAAGGGCTCACTCCCAATTATACAACAGGCAGCTTATCAGCACGAGCTGGGGTGAGAAGGTTGCCATCCTGAAAGCTGAAATGGGGGCCAATCTGTTTTGTACACCTTTAGACCATGCCATCCTGAATCGGGAGAGATACCCTTGCATGCTCAATTGCTAACCAATTCAAATGTAGAAGTGTACTTTTTTTTTGACTGGAAGAAGAATATAAAATGAAAGAGTCAGTTCTACAGATCTCCCTTCAGCAGACTTTGGATGCAATGAACAAAATTTTACTTTGGACTTTGACTGCCAACTGTTATTTCTGAAAGGGTTTAGAAAATGGACAGAATTTATGTCCTTTGTGTCAACTGATGTCATTTCCATCACTGATGTTTTTATGCTTCTGCATCCATTTGTGTTCAATACGTAAATGATTTCTATGCAATGACACAAATTATTGCAAATCATATATTTTGGGATTTAATATAGATTTGGCTTTAGCAGATATGCCTCTCTACAAATGAACTGTTCAATCAAGGTTTTATTGTAGCTTCAATGTGATGGGAGACAGTGGCCATGCTTACTTACTTTTCTCTCAGTTAGTGCGTCCCATTTACCAGTCATTGCCTCTGAACTCTATGTGCACAGCTATATGTCAGTCAGAGGAACTGAAATATGTATTTATTAGACTTGCAGCTGATTGTCTCTATTTCCACCAAACAATGCTTCTATGAAATCTTCTTAACTTCTTAATTATATAGAGAATATCCGTATTATTGAGGGAGGCGCTCACCGCTGGAGGTGGTTGACAGGATAAGAAGACCTCATCTCCATGCTGTCTGTTTTTTAGTTTCGGTTTTTAAAATTTTAATTTGGGTAGTTTTAATATTTTGATATGTTTTAATTGTTTTTCTATTTGTTTTATAACCTGTAAGTGACCCAAAATGACCTTATGGAGACAGCATAAAAAACAAACGAACAAACAAACAAACAAACCCCCATTTTCTACTTGTGGTGGGACAAGAGGAGAAGAAGCATGTGACACAAGGTGATAGGGTAATCACTCTGTCTGCTCGCATGGTCAGGGGAGGGAAGGAGGGAGAGAGGGACCTCTCCCAAGTTTGAATCCTGCAGTATACCTAATCATTGGCATTATTTTGCCAACTTGTAAAGGTAAGGTTATCACATAAGCTGCAAAAACTAAAAGAAGTTAACCATTCTTTCTATCTTGTATCTCAGAAGAACTATAGCTATCCACAGAGATCCAAAAAGAGTTATTATAAATCCTGTCACCATTAAAGGTTCTTGGAGAATAAGTGCTCTAACAGAACATTTAGTGTTCCTCATAGTTTTGTGGTTGATTTGTTTCTATGGAAAAAAAAAAGAAAATCACATGCTTGCCAGAACTTGTTCTAACTGTTAAGGAGCTTCAGTGAGCCATAAAAAAAAAAAAACCAAAAAAAACCCCTTACCTTGTTCTCTGGAGATCTCTGGCTTGTACCAGTATTTCGAGGTATCCTGGACAAACTTTAGATTTGCTCTTGTTTCAGGACTGCTGTCTAAGAAACAGGAAAAGAGAAACAAGGCAGATCTGAACACATTTGTGCAACAGAAATTTTGTGGACTAGATTTGTACAACATGCTCAACCTGCTTACCAAATTAGTCTATTTCTGAGTTTGTAAAAGATACTGAAAAGTACATTGACCAAATTCACTGAGTTTACACAATTTACACAATGACAGAAAAATTAAATCACTACAAATAACCAGGCTTTGCATACTACTAGGAATGGAACTACTAGGTTGCTAATTGAACCTATTAAAAGTTATTCATTTGAATCCAGCTACCATGCACTCGCACCCAGTTTTAATCAGTCGATTAATTTGAGATAAATGATTTTATGAAGCTATGATGATTACTGGTAAGATTGATAATCAATAACCTCTTCTGTATTTATTAAGGAAAAGGATAATAGTGAAGATATAGTCTTGCCAAAAACAATTAGAAATATCAAATTCATTATTCAGTGTTAAAAACTGCATCATACAATTACTTTTATAAACAGGCCATATAATGTAATGTAAGATTAAAATTGGAAAGAGATGGCTGAGTGGAATAAAAGGCCTGGAAATTTTATAAAACGGAGCAATGCTATAAAATTTGACAGATAGTTAAAAATTCCTTTTTCTTGCCCTTCTGTGGAAAGGAAGTTAATGAAACACTGGTAAGTAACTCATACTAGCAATTCATTGTTGCAGATCAGCTGTGGACCTATTCTTCCAAAGTTCCAAGAACAGTTGTCCTAAATCAGGGGTGTCAAACTCAAGATCCGGCCCGCAGGGTGCTTAGATCTGGCCCATAGGGCCGCCCTGTCAACAGCGAAGGACCGGTCCGCGGTGCCTCTGCCAGCAAAAATGGAGCTCAGGGAGACTGTGCAAGGCCCACCGGGGCTCTGTTTTTGGCTGTGATGGCCTCCTGCAGCCCTCTGCCAGTGAAAATGGAGGCCCGTGGAGGCCGCACGCTCCGTTTTCGCTGGCAGAGGACTGCAGGAGGCCGTCGCAGTCTAAAACAGAGCCTCAACAAGTGAGGTCAAGCTGGCCACGCCCCCTGCCCCCCCCCAAGATCAAACACAACCCTGATGTGGCCCTCAATGAAATCGAGTTTGACACCCCTGTCCTAAATGGACAAAAAAAAAATCCATAATGTATGTCCTTGATACTTGATATTTAGCAAACACTAGTCCTCTCTCATTGCAAAGCACATACGAAACTATGGTTATATTAAGAAAATTCTTAATGGTGATCACTCTTCATTCATTAAGTACTAATAGGAAGAACAAATAGAAAGAAAGATAAGAAAGCAACTCAAGAGTTCTCAAACTGTGGTATGGGAGCTCTTAACGGTGTTGAGGAACTTAGATATTTAAATAATGTGTTAAGGCTTGTGTAGAAACTGGAGGTACTGTGTAAAATTGCTTGGGGTTCTGCTTGTTAGTTTATCTAAACTAGATAGTTGCAGTCTTCTGATAAATTCAGTTTTATATACTTGTTTAGTTTGATATCCCTTAAAGGAAATCAAGATACCACAAAGTTGGAGAACCTTTCCTCTACAGGTAGTCCTTGATTTATAATCATTCGTTTAGTGACCGTTTAAAATTACAACGCCACTGAAAAAAGTGACTTATGTACATTTTCACTTAAAACCATTGCAGCATCCCCATGGTCACATGAACAAAACTCAGACATTTGGCACCTGGCTCATATTTATGATGGTTGCAGTGTCCCAGGGTCATGTGATCACCTTTTGTGACCTGACAAGCAAAGTCAATAAGGAAGTGAGATTCACTTAACAACTGTGTTACTAATTAAAAAATTGCAGTGATTCCCTTGACAACTGTGGCAAGAAAAGTCATAAAATGGAGCAAAACAATTGATTCACTTAGCAACAGAAGTGTTGGGCTCAATTGTGGTCTTAAGTCAAGAACTACCTGCATGCTTAACTCTCAAGTGAGAAAGAACATGAAAGAAGTTTTACCTGGCATTGAAAATTTGGAAAAATCTGGCAAAGTATGATGAAAGGCCATACTGCTCCCACTGCTGGGACTGGACATGCCACTGGAAATGGGTGATGAAGTCTTGCCATTCACCGTAGCATAGTTGGGCAGGCTGTTTGATCGATCCCCCGATGACATCCTTCTTTTCTCGGGGAGCAATGGTTGGGGTGGGGTGGGGCTGCCCTGTCTATATACTGCCGAGTCAGGGGAAGAGGAATGTGGGCTAATTCCATGATAGTATGCGGGGGAGACAGGAAATAATGGGGTAGAGGGAGCTTGATAACCTGAAGCACTGCTCTGGCGAGACAGTGTTTGTTGCTTTTCCTCTGGAGTTGAGTACCCACATATCATGTGTCGGTCCAGACTGGGACTCCCGGAAATCATGGCTGTGGTACCCCCTGCTAAGGGCTGGTGACGAGCATGGCTTGGACTCCCAGGTGATGAAACAACAGTGCTATGGGGACCCATTAAGTGCCTGTTCATGCTTGGGCTTCCTGGAATGGCCCCCATATTTGTGCTAACAGTTCTTCGCCCAAATCCTGGGCTAGGGGGAGTATTGGTAGCTACTGTTCTATGAAGGGAGTGTGGGCTTCCAGGCATGACTTGGACCCCAGATGCAATGATCTGGGCTTGAGGCCTTGGATGGTTATCTTGTTGAGAGCTGGTTCGGCCATCAGGGAAGTCGGCATTCATAGAGACTGGCAGGCCCTGAGTTGATGTAGATGTATTTTGGTAACTGCTGTGTGCTGAAGGACCCTGAGAAAGATTAGTGGATTGGAAGCTGGACTCGGCAGATGGCTGGGAGGAAATGGCTATGCTGGCACTGTTTTCTGATGGGTAACTACCAATAGAGATCCTGGAGGAAACAAAGAAACATATTAAAGTACTTTATCAAGGGATTCATTCATAGCCTGGAATAGCATTTGAAGTTGCAAGAGGTTTGGAACATAAACATAGTGCTCCATGAATTCCTCACAAAATCAGGGGCTAAAATGCTGTGGCTCTTGGAGTATATGCAGTCCTCAGTTTCATTTCCAAAGCCTTTAACATATGTTGATTTAGAACAGGGGGTCTCCAAACTAGGCAACTTTGAGACTTATGGACTTCAACTCCTAGAATTCCTCCGCCAGCCAGCTGAGTTGAAGTCCACAAGTCTTAAAGTTGCCAAGTTTGGAGAGCCCTGATTTGGAATTCAGATAGGAAACTTGTGTTGTTTCCTTGATTTCCCTCTGGGAAAGGTGAAAGCTGGTGAATGAGAGGAAGCTAAAGGAATGGAGGAAAAAGAAACTTCTTTCTCCATTCTGGTACCACCCACTGCTCTGATGTGGTTCCCAAAAGTTTTGTCCTGTGGGAATTCCCACTTTAAGTCATAGTGATTTAAAATCATGCTCGCACTTCTATCTTTGATATTCATTCAGATAAGTGACCATAATTATTTGTTTTCAGGGGGATAGTTTCAATTGTGTTCCTCTTTCTGAAACAATATTTAAATAAAGTTATAGAGCAATTGCCTATGAGGAAGTCATTTTACTTCATCTTGTAATTTCAGAGTTTATAAGCCATTATGAAACAACACAATCTATTGCAAACATTTTAGAGAGGAAAGAATTTCACAATACACTTTTGCATATGGAGAAATGTGAACCGTGGATATCCTCATGCGGTCAAAACATGCCAGTACTTATAGATTTATAAACAGTTTGGTAAAATCATACTGTTGACACACGCAATCCTTTCCAGTGGGGAAAATGCTTCATAATTTTTTTTTAGGAAAAAAGAAATAATGAACTAGTTGAATTTGGGCACACTGTCATGATAACTAAGCATATATTACAAGAAGGAGCAAGATAACATACATATTGAAGAAGCTCTGATGAGGTTCTTACTCTATGAAACATTTCTCCTGATCATAATTGGAAACAATTTTGCATTTCCTATTTTGGGAAAACAAGTTCCTTCACTTTTGTAGATATTATCTTTTTTTTTTTTTTTTTTTTTTTTTTCTATTTTTTTTTTTTTTTTTGGTGCACAAATACTGTTCTTCCTCTTGGATCATGAGTGGATGAACGTAAGCGAAGAAAAGGGAAAGAATATCTCTTTCCTCTGACATTAAAGCAAACTTTTCTCTCTCGTTTGTCTTATTCCAGTGCTACAATAATCAAAGCCAAGGATAAATTGTTCTTTCACTCCTTCATTCCACTGATTTTGCTCACAGAGGGCAGTTCCATGCATCTGACAGCCATGTCTCTCCTGCAACTTACCCGTCCATGCTATGTATGGGGCTGCTGGCAGAGGCTGGGCTAGGCAAGGTGAAGGAGTTGTTGAGGGACTCATTCCTTACAGGTGTCTCATTGCTGTAGGTCTCTGAAGCCAAAGATGGCTGGAGCTTCCCAGCAATGCTGCTTCCGCTCCCAACGCTATTGCCGCCTGCTGCTGCTGCTGTACGAGCCACAAATTCCACATAGCTCTGGGGCTCTAAATTTACATGCGGGGAGAAAAACAAGCAAACAGAAGAATGATGCCTAAGTTGCTTGAAAGCGTAAACCATTTTTAACCACTAATAATCATGATTCCCTTGGAGTTGGTCAGCTAATAAAATTTAATAATAATAATAATAGTAATGATTCAAATTATTCAAAATACAAATTATGCAAAGAAGCAGAAGAAGCAGTAGATCGTATACTCAGCTCATACAAGATCACACAAACTGATTATAAACAATGACATGATACGGTCACCAACATGAATCATTGGAACAGCTGTAAAAATTATCATGTGCAAGTAATGAAAAATCGGTGGGAACATAAAGTTGAAAAAGTAGTTGAAAATGAGCAAGTATTGTGGGATTTCTGAATATAAACAGATATAGCCTTCGTTCATAATTATGTTTGAAAAGAAGAAAGTGTGGATAACTGATGTGGCAATACCAGGAGATAGTAGAATAGAAGGCAAAGAATTGAAGAAGCTCACAATGTATCAAGATCTAAACATCAAAATTGAAAGTTTATGGTATAAAATTAGCCATGGTGGCCCCAGTGGCTATCAGCACACTAGACGCCACACCAAAAAATCTTGGACAGCACTGCACATTGACAAAATGTCCATCTGTCAATTACAAAAGGATACACTGCTTGGATATGCATAGATACTACACCAATACATTATAGCAGCGTAGATTCCTGGGAAGAACTCCATACAAATGAAGGCCAACACCAGTTAAAGGATCTGCAGCTGTGATTTCACATTTTTTGTACAGTACATAGTACAGTACAGTATAGTATAAAATCACATCACAACACAACACAACATAACAATAATTGATTTACCCTTCAAACCTTTTTACTCTATTATATCTTTGCCACATAAATTCAAAGTGACTTAAATATAACAACAATATAATCAAGACAGACCAAAGTATTAAAATCAGTTTAGGTACAACTCAGGTCCCCAAAATAAATCAACCTGAAGTGTGAGTTGTCACAAATTATTCTTTCTGAAAATGTTCAAATTCTTCTATGTGCAAAATGAATGTGGAATCATTACTGATTCCAGAGACACTGTGGTTTCCAGAATGTCAAAATGACACTGCATGGATTTGTATGAAAACAGTGGTCCCTTAAATTAGTCAGGACCGTTGTTACATGAGGCTATTTTAACTGTTGTTTGAAGACAAACCCGGTTGTATGCTGCATCTGCCTGATGTTCTTTGAATAGGTAGTATAGGCAGTCCACTTGGTGATTTCCTCTGAACCTCGAACTAGGTAAAAGGAATGTAAATTATATAGGATAGTATTGTAAATAGTATGCTAGCAATATCCTTAACACATCTAAGATGGAATCCAGTTAAATAAGGGCACAATTTTATGAAGATGAAGCAAGATTTGGGAACAGGGGAGATCAGACTGGTGGCCAAGCCTACTCCTGGTGTGTCCAAGGTTGACTTTTGCCAACTGGCAGAGGAGGCAGGAAAGAAGGGAAGGAAAGAAAATGAGGATGAAGAAGGCTGGGCTGAACATTCTGTGAGGCAAAAGCCCAGGACAGTTAGAAAGGCCAAAAAATTTGGGAAGACTTTGGTGCTAGGCTGAAGTGCAACCTCAAAAGGCTTGCAATGTGTATAATGTGCCAGCATGCCACTTAAAGTAATTACATCTGTTGCTGCTACACATTTCCAGCTCCCCTCCCTATCTAAAAATAGCATGGTTAGGCATTAGCTTGCAAACTAATGAGAAACTGCTGGGAGAGCCAAGACCTCTATGAAATGGAAAAAGGAAAAACAAAACAAACCAAAAACCGTTCTTGTTTATTCCAAAGCTAGTAAGTTCAAAGATTGCAGGAAAAAAATCCAACAAGGGGGAACGATACTTGGTTGAAATACACTATTTGTTTCTTTCTCATGTATAAAAGTTAAGGGTCATCTGCTCACTGTTTAGAGTATTTTTTTTTCTTCGTGAATGTTTTTCTTGGTCTGATAAGTACGCTAAAATCTTGTTCAATGTGCACTAAAGCATATACCAGTACTAAGCTCCAAACCTCAGCTGCCTGCAAATTATTGGAAGGTACCTGCGGGGAAAAAATGGCAGCAAAATCTCATTGCCAAATAGGAGAATGAGAACTCATGAGGGATTCCTCAGTTAAATCCCAAGTTCTGCACTATATCAAACAGTGTAAAGAACCAATTTCCCTAGGATTAATTTGAGCAAGTGAACAGTTCGTTGTGTTGTACAGCAGAACCTGTGGAAAGAGTCTAAAGCAGTGTTTCTCAACTTCAAGAGTGTGGACTTCAACTCCCAGAATTCCCCAGTCAGCCAATTGAAGTCCACAGTCTTAAATTAGCTATAGTTGAAAAACATTGGTCTAAAGCAGGGGTGTCAAACTCGCGGCGTCACGTTGTCGTCACGTGACGTATCAAGACTTTTTCCCCCTTCACTAAAACAGGGGTGGGCATGGCCAGCACATGACGCATCCAGCCCGCGGGCCGCGAGTTTGACACCCCTGATCTAAAGGGATGATTAATAACATTTTAACTACACTAAAATACTAAATTATATTCTGCCTCTTTTTTTTAATCCTATTAATAAACATAAAAGTGTATCTAATAATAACAACACTCAAAATACAACAGAGTCTGGTGCCATCTTAATTAATAAATCCATTATTACAGCATAAACTTTCATACTTTTAATCATCTGCATCGGATTGTAGGTGGTAGTCCATGAAAACTTATTCTACAATAAATATTTTCTAATATTTTGTTTACCATAAAAGCATAATTTTTTCCTGCAGCACACTGATGTTATGAAGATATAATCCAAATATAGGCAATTTTGCTAAAATCCAGATCTTCAGCTTGACTATACTAATGGTGGAACTCACATTCTCCAGATATTGTTGAATTTTAGTTCACAAAAGCTCCAGTCAGCATTGGAGATCCACATATTCCCAATTTCTCCCATCTGCAAAAATTGTATATTCATAGAATCATAAGGCTAAAAGAAGGCATAAAGCCATCAAGGCCAATTCCTTGCCCAGTGCAACCATTTTCTCTAACTTATTGTTTTGAATTTTAGATCTGTATTCTATGAAATTAGCTATTAGCTCCAACATAATTTTAGATCAATTGCAAAATTGATAAGCAATCCCTCACACTCTACATAGAACAGGGGTGTCAAACAGGCGGCCTGCGGGCCGGATGCATTGCAGGCAGGCCATGCCCACCCCAGCTCCGCGAATGAGAAAAACGTGGCAAAACATCACATGACAGCAACGTGATGCCACAAGTTTGACACACGTGACATAGAACATAGAATAGTAATAATAGTAATAGTAATAGTAATAATCCAAGTTGTTAATAAATATGTTGAATAGTATAAGATTGAACATCCTGGCATCAATTGATGAAGGACAATTGATTACTTATCAACACAATTTTTGAACTATCTAGATATCCACTTGATTGACCCACCATCTTATCCTTTAATATCATATAGAAACCTTTTCATAGTGGTTATGATTAAAGAATGGAAACTGGCATGTTTTCCCCATATCTTTAATGGTCCTTGGTAAATGGATTGGAGATTTAAAGAAAAAAATTGCCATATTTAGCAAATATAGCAATAAAGAACCTTTGAAGCAGGTGGACTGTGGAATCAATTAATGTTTGCTATTTTATTTTGTTCGTTTTTCTTATTTGCTTAGATAAGCATGCTATACCTTGCAAAAAGTTCTGGGGTTAGTGTGTTTGTGGAGTCCCTATTGTTGTTTTAAAATTGTTATGATTATTAATTAATCTGGGTGGTTATGCTTCATTGTTATTATTTTAATTGCATAATTATATATTGTTAAGTCTCTCCACATTTTATGGAATAAGTGCCCATAACAATTTTAATCATCATGACCATTATCATTATCATCTGTTCTGAAATAAAATCAATAGGGAGGTTTTAAAAAGGTGTAAAATTGGATTATGTTATTAGACTAACAAAATCTTAGCCAAGGATGCTAGGTCTCTCAGTGTAGATTGCCACCTTAAAAAGAAAAAAAATAACTGATTTTTGAATATATCTGACCAACAGTATTCACTAACTTCCATAAATTTTGTTTCAACAATCTATAATGATATGGACATCCTGTTCAGAAAATATTTAGGATTCTATTTTGGTTTATTTGGAATACCTAAAAATGCAGCTGCTTTCCAAAAGATTAAGTTGTATCCCAGCTGTGTTCTGTCCTAAACAACTTCTTAAAAATGTAAATTCTTGCCTTGGCTTTTTGTTTATATAGATTTTCTTGAAGCCAGCAGTGGCCTTGCTTGGGGGTGGAAGAAGATAATAATTAATAAGAATACCGATTCCTTATATAGTTGCAGAGGAATAACTAAATAAGAACTGAACTAAGAGAATACAGGATGTCTTAAGGCAAACTGCACCTGAAGCTGAACTGTGGCTCAGTTTCCTACCCCTACTCCCTTCCTATTTTTACTATTTTTATAAAATGTAGCTACAGGAACCTTGTATGGAAAAAAAAGGAAATGTAGCCATTGTTTTTTAGCAAGGTGTTGTTTAGGGGAAGAAGCAGGGAATAACAGCAAAATTTAATGGATGAGTAAATGCTGCTCTATACAGTAGGGCTTAACCCTGAGTAAACTTGCATAAGATTATATCTGAATTACTCTGGTTAATACTTCACAATCCCTATCAGAATTCTCAATGTGTTTAAACGTGTAAGTGCTAAGTTTCTTTAAAGCTGATGATCTGCTTAATGAAATACAAAGATTGCTGGAAAAAGTAACCCATAATTTTGGAAGAAATACTCTTTTAGGGTGTACCTTTCACCATGTTACAGCTGCTACATCTGTGCAAGTTAAGTCCCATTCAAAGATGGTAACATAGGCAACCATACCACAGCCATCAGTAAATAAGGGCAGGGATAGAAGGGCATTCATTCATTCATTCGACTGGTATGACTGCCCATCTTATCTACCAATACCATAGCTGGCTCACGGAAAGATCAAGACATTGCCTGGCTAATGTCTGAATCAAGCCTAACGTTGCTTAGGATAATGTACATAGATCAGAGCTGTCAAACTCACGGCCCGCAGGCCAGATGCGTCACGTGCTGGCCACGCCCACACCCGGTTTAGCGAAGGGGGGGGAAAGTTCCGATACGTCACGTGATGCCGCCATGATGCTGCGAGTTTGACACCCCTGTCAAAGATAGTTGGGAATAACTAAGCTCACTGCAGGCATATGTATCGAGAATTCCAGTGCTCACCTTACAATCAACAATACTGGAAGAGTTCTCTGGAAAACTTTAAGTGGGGAATATTAATTAAGACTGAAGTTCATTCACCAGAAGTATTAACTCTGCAATAGGAAATTATCAAATGGTGTCTACTAAACATTCAGATTAGTAGAACTAGAATATTTACCTAGCAAATACGTTAGAAGACGGAAAAGCAGTCTGCTCATGTTTACATCAAGGAGATGGAAAATACTACTCTTAGATAAATAATAGTTTCCCTGCCATTTCTCTGTCAACATTTATTTGAGGTTAATGCGTGCATACAGCAACCCTTGAACAATCTATGATACTATTGAATCTATGACGAACATTTTGTTTTGTTTAGCCTTTCGATAACCCACGGCAAGCCAACCAGATATCTTGGCAAGTGAAAATTGTTCCATCCTGTCCACAGTTCATCCAAAGTGTTCTAATGCGATGAAAAGAATACCCTCCTTACCTTGATCATATTTAACTACTGTTTCCCCATCTACTTCTGTGGGGCAAGGAAAGAAGGAAAAGAAAGAGACTGATATTAGGAAGCTTTTGCTAAACAGTTAGGAGTATCGCAAAACCTGGGCCTGATGAAAATATCTTCTTTATTATTTAGTGGAAGACTTGCAAGTTATTATTATGGAGGTGAGCCATATATGCACTAGACAACATGTGTTGAATGCTTGCAAAATAATTTTATGAAAAAAAATACAATATACAATCAATGAGGCTCGTCTCTGGCTAAAGTTTCCTTTTTCTTCAGAAAATTCTACCCTATTCTTTAGTAAACTCAGAGACACAGTACTTGGATTTAGAATTCTGGATATCAGAGAAAAATAATGAAGAAACTTGATTTTTAAAACAGGTTGTGTCTATGGTAGCTCTCTGGATCTCTCCAAAAATTAACAGGCATAAATATGCAAAAATATTATTGGAGAAAAATAACCCGATGCCCAAGAACGAGACTGACATCTGTCACAGTAGGGTGAGGCAAATCTCCTTAAAAAGCAGTTGCAGAAGTGTTAAATCTGTTTTCCTCTTCTCCGATTACTACATAATCCACTCTATTCTAGCAACCTGCATTTATAAGGTATACAGACATTTGTCTTTATTTTACCTTAAATAATATTCAACCAGAATTGTGCATTCTTGTATGCATTTTAAATTATAATATGCATTCATTTTTATGCATCTTTTGGCACATTTTTAAAAGATTGTTATCAGAGAGATTTACAATGTATGGACAGGAAGGACTACCAAAGCACAAATTGCCATTTTCATATTGCTTCCAGATGTTGCAAGTTTCCTGATTGACTCCCACTGCTCCAACTGAAATTTGGATCCAAACAGATTTGATGTCAGGAAAGCCTCAATCAATTTGAGAGAATCTCTTCTATCCTTAAGAGGAACATTCTTTCCCAAAGAGCAACTTTTGGGATGAGCTTAGACCCTGTGTTGCTCCAAGGCTCAGATCAATGTGACAGTTAGGAAGGCTTATTATCAAATGCAGATGATGTACCATTGGGTTACAACAGATTCTACATGGGGACACCCTTGAAAGAAGGATAGGAAATTGCAAAATAACAGCAACAAGGCTCCATCTGGGATATCCTACTGGGAGCATTTAACATCTCTTTTAGGTCAGTTACATTGATTTCCCCTTGCATTCTATGCCAAATGCAAGCTGCTAGTTTTTGCATACATATTGCTATATAGCTCAGCCTATACTTGAAGGAGCACCTAAGAGTTTCATTCTGCAGGTAAGGACCTTCTATGGGTGATGAAAGAGGATGTCTGGAATGAATTGGCAACAGGGCCTTTTTGGTGGCAGGTCCAATATTGCAGAATGTCCTCTCAGAATCAGTTTATCAGGCTTTTTTATGTTTTAAAATCTTTTGTTAACATTTGTTAGCATTCCTCCACATTGTACTTATGCTGATTTTTCTGCCAGGTGTTAATTGTTGATGCCAAACAATCCTAACCATTTTTAAATTGTCTCTGATGTATTATATTTAATGTTTTTGTTATTATCATGCTATTCCTTTGATCTCATTTGAGACATGGTTGTTTGTGTATTATTTTCATTTCTGGCTCTTATTAGTTGGGAGACTAAGGTATATAAATTAACAAAATAAACCAGCAAATAAGTGTCCTTGCTTTATCATGCTAATTGCATTTTAGTTGTGCCATAAAGAGGCCCCTCAAGAAATAAAACCCAGAAAATATTAATTAGTTTGTGGGCTTCTTGGAGGATTTGTGTCATTTAGCTATGGATCTGATAAGCTACTTCCTTCAAAGGCTTGCCTTGCCCTTGGATATGTGACTAAGCAATCAGCTACAAAACTGATTTATCTGAATATACAGTCCAGGATTTAGGAATACAGAAAGGCAGACAATTAGCAGAGCATGTCCATGAGTACTAACTAGCAGTCAGAAGACAATATGAAAACTCCTTAATCTCACAACCCATGGTTGTGAGATTAATGGCTCATAGTTTCAACTGGGAAACTATATGCATCCTAGACCAAGCTAAACCCAAATATCCTCAGGAATTCTTGAAAGCTTGGCATTCAGACAAATCAGCCATCAATAGACACATAGAAATAAACCATATTTACACACCATTAAAAGGACAATAAAAAAGCTAAGAAGGAAACTAAAAAATCAGAACACATCTTCTTCAGCAGCCAACATCCAGATAAGCAGGGATGAACACCAGACAAACAGTCAAGCAGAAAACAATACCCTAATGAAGGAACACCAAGGAGAAAACATCCCCATCAACACTTGAAAAGCAAGATACTATAAAGATACTTTATATAACAGGATACAAACCCCACATTCATTTGCACTGCTGATGTTACCAAGCTGGGTAATGAAATGTCTGCAAGCAAACAACCAAGCTGCCTTATTGCTGTTACACCAACTTTTCCATTGTATTAATACTTTCACTTACCTCCTGTCTGATGCAACAAAATATCTGCTGGATTATGAGGTTTCAGCCCCAGTGCTGAAAGTGGAGTTTTAGCCAGTCCTGGTGGAGAGCGTACTGTTTCAGATATACAGAAAGAGAAAGAAAAAGAAAGAGAGAAATCAACAAACCAGAAAATGAATAGATTAATTAGTAACAAAGCCAAACATTGGTTTGATGCTAATTTACCAAGATATAGCAAAATCTAACCATGATTTTAAGAATAAATGGGTTGCTGGAAATGCTCACTGTGGTTGTCCTTGTGAAACCACAAGAGAACTGGCCCACATCGCAGAAATACCTTGGGCTAAGAAACTGCTTTTCTTTTGGAGAAAAGTGTACATTCTTAAGACAATAGAGATGGTCATTCAACATAACAAAAGAGCAAGAGTGTTCTTGGTATATTGGGAGTAAAGATTTATTAATAAGACGATCTCACCAATACTGGTTATGAACTTTTGACAAAAGCCTCTCTCAAGCACAGCTGCTTCTACTGACCTTTTACTCTTAGTAGAACTGGTCAAAGACATCCCAGGCTATTGTTTGCCTAATATATGCCATACATTACTATGCCTTTAACATCATGGCTAATAGAAAAAAAGACAAGGAAGAAAAAAACTAAGTGTCTATACAATCTCAGTTCGATAAGACTTTCGGCAGGGCATAACCTATATCCATCCGAAGCAATCTGCATCCCCACTTTTTAATAGTATAAAAATGTTTCCATAACAATAACAATAGCACTTAGACTTATATACCATACCCCATAGTGCTTTACAGCACTCTCTGAGTAGTTTACAATGTCAGCATATTGCCCCCAATAATCTGGGTCCTCATTTTACCGACCTCAGAAGGATAGAAGACTGAGTCAACCTTGAGTCTGTCGGGATCAAAATCTAGGCCAGTGATGGCGAACCTGTGGCACGCAGAGCCATATCTGAGGGCATGTAAGGCGTTGCCCAATGTCAGCTCCAGCACGCATGCGCACGCTGGCCAGCTGATTTTCGGCCTTCTTTTTGGCCGTTTTCACTCTCTCCGGGCTTCAGAAAAGCCTCCTGAAGCCTGGGGACGGCGAAAAATGGCCCAACCGGAAGTTCACTTGTGTGCTCACCCCCAGCCTCCTTTTCGCTGTTAGAGGTCTTCAGGAACTTCTTCGGTTTTGGACAGTTGTAGCCAGGCCTCCCACACCTCGGCCCATTTCTTCTGCAGCCAGCAAGGCTTTTCTGAAAGCCTCTGCAGCCGATAACAGAGCTCCGGATCGATCCTACAGAGGCCTTCAGGAAAGCCTTGCTGCAGAAGAAATGGGCCAAGGTGTGCGAGGCCTGGTTGCAACTATCTGAAGGTAGACCTCCCCCTCCCTCCAGACCTCTGTTTTCGGCTACAGAGGCCTTCAGGAAAGCCTTGCAGGCTGCCGAAGAAATGGGCCGAGGTGTGGGAGGCCTGGTTGCAACTATCTGAAGGTAAGTAGTAGGGCAGCTCCACTGAAGTTAAGTAGTAGGGCAGCTCCACAGCTTCAGTGAGGCCTGGGCGCATGCACGTGGGGGGGGGGCAGCGCAGGGATTGTGCGCATGCGTGGGGGGAGGGCATTGCATTATGGGTATGGGCACCCACGTGCATGCTATCGTGCACGCGCACCCTTTTGGCACCCGAGCCAAAAAAGGTTCGCCATCACTGATCTAGGCTGTGGGCAGAGTTTGCCTGCAATACTGCATTATAACCACTGCACCACTGGGGCTCCGTGTTATTTATATCTCACCTCTTTGCCTGACATCTACATATTACATTAGTTCTAATACCAAGGATATAACTGCAATGATCTCTTCCATATTTAGCCGCATCAAACAACAGCCATCAACAATTTAGTCCTAGTGATACAGAATTTAGAGTATACACTGCAAAGTAGGACAGGGCTGAAGCATACTTGATTTTCCTGGATTGCAATTAATTGCAATTTCCTATGCAAAAGATATCCAGAGAATGTACACATCCTCGTTTCCATTTCTCTCATTTATAAAAATTCAGAATGCTTTCACTTGGCTTTCTTAAGTATCCTTCCTATTAGCAGCTGTTTAGGAATTCACAGAACAATGCAAAACACAATACCTATCAATTTCTAGATTGTTCTTTACTTGCTTGGTATGAACCATAAAAAAGCAAACATATTCTTGGCAATAAATGTCCATAGCCTGCCCTTCCCATTACCAGTATGTTTGGAAAATGTCCATGAATGAATGGATGACATCATCTCATGTCACAGTTTTGCCCAAAGGCAGATATGGCATCTGCAAAGATTATGATCATGAGACAGAGGGACCACAAACACTTCATCGAGCCATTGTATATCATAAATAGCAACATCATATACACAGCTGCAGAAGTCTATATTTATAGCATGTACATCAACAAAATATTTGCACAATTACATCAATGTGGATCAGATTTAATGCCTTCCCAGTCTAAAAGGAGAACAACATGTAGGCCATTCTTGCATATATACCCGTAGTAGATATGCAGCAAGGAGCAATGAAGGAAACAGATGCAGATGTATATGTGAGATGTGTTTAAAACAGCAAGTCTCACAAAAGTACTTTCCAGCCTTCCTTATTTCTTTCAACTGCTGGTTGTGTTTGGTGCTGACAATTCTAAATAATTCAGGCTTTTTAATTGAAACTCTTTTTTTTAAAAAAATTAACTGGATGGAAGCAAACAAATGAAGAACTTTTGTCTGGATGGGGGGAGTTTAACACATTTTTTCATGACTTGAATTGCAATCATCTGACTTACGGCTTCAGATGGGCACCCACGCAGGGGCTCACAGCAGGAGGAGAGAGGAAGGTAGGCAGGCACATTAAAGGAAAGCCAGTTACCAAGAGCTTGCATTTCATCATGGATTAGCTTGGCTGGCTAGCATTCACTGCTAAGGGCCAATGAGCAAAGGGAAAACAAGCAAGTTCATATCCAGGATATTAGGTAACCCAGATTCTCAAACAGTGCATATATCATTGCATTTCTGTTCTCAAACTCTGTAAGTCTAACATACTTTAGTTTGCTGGTGAAGAAGACAAATCTTCATCAAATAGTTTGCAGAAAAGCCATAAATATTCATATTGAATACTAAAGACAGTTTTGGCCTGTTATTCTAAGAATAATTTAAGATGGCATATCTCTTATGTAGTCATCCACAATAAATCCTCTAAAATTATAGCCTCTAATTTTCAATTCCTGGCTATGAGGAGTGTGAATTTGGGGAATTTTAATCTAACGCGTCTGGGGAGCACAAGGCTAGGAAAGGGGAGCTAACTAACTTGAATCAGAATGGCTGTTGTCCCTAAGCATATCAAGCAAGGGATCGTGTTATAAAAGTTATAGCCTTACACACACTTATCTGAGATTAGGTTTTAGTGAATTAATAGACATTAAGTAAAATTCCATGGGATATGGGCCACAGAAAGCAATGAATGGGTTCAGTAAAAACTAGGTTGGCCTGATCGCATTTGCGTTCTACCAATGATAGCAGAGAAATGTCCCTGAGAATGTCTGGAGACCCTCCAGACGTTTCTGCTCTAGCAATGGGCTGCAAGCCAGGCATATCACACAGTCCAGGCAATCTTATATTAATCTCTGTTAGTTTGGGGGACTGGCACAAAATGTATGAACTTGTAAGAATCACTCATGGTCCTGGTCAACCTTGGAAAAGAGCCAGGTCCTTACATGTCAGGATGCCAGGAAAGAAGACAATATGAGGGGAGAAAAAAACCACACCTGGTCTTATTCTTTTACCCTCATAAAACCTGGGAAATTATCCATGTGCTGGTTACTTTTATTTTTCAGAATTGTGCTCATCTTAATCAGTGGTGGGTTTCAATTTTTTTTACTACCAGTTCTGTGGGCATGGCTTGGTGGGCGAGGCTTGGCGGGCGTGGCTTGGCTTGGTGGGTGTGGCTTGGTGGGCATGGCAGGGAAGGATACTGCAAAATCCCCATTTCCTCCCGATCAGCTGGGACTCGGGAGGCAGAGAATAGATGGGGGCGGGGCCAGTCAGAGGTGGTATTTACCGGTTCTCCAAACTACTCAAAATTTCCGCTAACGGTTCTCCACAATTGGTCAGAACCTGCTGAAACCCACCTCTGATCTTAATACTACTTAAACATTCACATGTTATGATTCACAATGTATCGGGAGGAAGGATAGCTTTTTAAAGATGTCTTATTTAAAATCTACAAGTTTACAGTTAATGCTAATATCCAGCACTTTGACATTTGAGAGTATTCAGGTTGTTCAGAAAGAATCCAGTTATTTAAAGAAAAAGGTTCTTCTACCCTTCTGGAGTCTCTGCTCTTTCCCAGTTGCTTAGTGGCTCATTGATGTTTGTTCGTGCTTAGCCATGTTAGCTCTGCCCAGATGAAATACTGGCAGAACTGTTCAAAGCTAATGAATTTTAAAAACCCACCACCACGATACCAAAGATTAGTCACTCAGAACCATGCTTGATCAGAAGAGGAAGAAAAAGAGGGCATGCAACAAGTAGGTTCAGATCAGGTTCTCACCAACATCTTTCAGCAGCTAAATGAGATCTAATTCTGATCTGGGCTGTTACGCCTTCACGTAAAGCAGAAACAGCTACAGAATCCATACCAGATGTGCACGGACTAAGAGAATGATCTTATTCATGTAATTGGGCTGATCTGGTTGCAAACTCAATTACTGCACTAGAGTTTGTAGAGAGGCAGGACTGCTATGAATCAGTTTGTTCATCTGGAGTTCTCTCAATCATGGAAACCTGACTGGTGCACTAGGCATGGAGGCTCGCCTCTGCTCTTAAACAGCTCAAAAAATTCCAAAATATTTAACAGTTGGCTCTTGCAAGTCAGTGTGAGATGACTCCAGCACACCATTGGATAAATGGCATGTTTACAGCTGAGTGTCTATGGAGATTCTCAATCACTGAGGTCATGGTTGTCCCAAAGGTGCTTTTTCAAAAGGCAAACTGTCAGAACCAGTCAGAACTGAAGAAGCTTCTTGGATGAGAAGTGAAATGACTTCAAGGAAAAAACAAAGGAAGTCCAGTTGCCTCTTGAAAAAGCACCATTGGGACAGTTGAGGTTAACGTAACAAGTGCCTCACATGAGTGGGGCAAGCCTAATAGAATTTCAACAGTGGAAATAACTATCTAATTACAGGAAATTTTCCATGCAGTTTTAACAGCTGTGTGGCTACATATATCTTCAATTAGATTTATATCTTGAGTGGTACAACATGATTCAAACAGTGTGTTTACCTCCTGAGTTTGGAGCTGCAGACAGCTATCAATATTATGGAATCAACATTCTTCCTAGGAATGGCTGTTGGCATTGGAGTGGAGTACCCCTGCCCACCTTCCTGATGGAAGCTTTCATTTGTATTTTGGAGGATTAGGAGATGTATGGCATAATAGTTGCTCAAAAGCCATCTCCATCAAGGTGAGCTACACACCATTGCTGATTGATATATTCAAAATGCCATGTTTCGTTCTACAAGTGCATTCTATAGGATGCATAGAGGCATAACTGTGGAATAAAATGTGGAATTTTGAATATATGCTTTATTTCTTAGTTACAGTATTTGTCTTGGTAACTTCATGCCTTCCCATCTAACATTGCTTATTTTATGGTAAATGTCATTCTGCATATTAAATATTGTATGAACTGGCAAAGTAGGGCTAAATCCTGTGTATTCAGAAGGGATCTTTTAATTCTCTTCATTTAGCTTGAAGGGCTGCCACAGGAAAGAGGGTATTGATTTATTCTCCACAGCATCTGAGGGTAGGACAAGAAGAAATGGGTGGAAGCTTGTCAGAGGGAGGGAGATCCAAGCTGGAAATAAGGAAGATTTCCTGACATTAAAAATTATTAATCAAATGGAACAACTTGCCTCCTGGAGTTGTGGGTGTTTTATTGCTAGAGGTTTCCAAGAAAAAATTGGGCAACCATTTATTCAAGATGATATGAAGGTTCCTGCCTTGGGCAGGGGGTTGGATTAGAAAACCTCCAAGGTCCCTTCCAGCTCTATGACTCTATGATACAAAAAGCTAATGCACTCATTCCGCTGCTCTCTGTCAGTATGCATTACCTAACGGAGGTGTATATTACTGAGACATCTACAATATTTCAAATGTACGTTTAGGATGTGGATACATTTTCATTTTCTCCCACCTGCAGAGTTCAGCTGACCTCCCCCCCCCTCCATATTCCCAACATAATAAGAGGCTCAGAGGAAGAATTACCTAAAATAGGATCTCCTTGCCAAAAATCATGGATTTTTCCTCTGGGGCATTCCACAGCCACACTCAGGGGTTAGGTTTAATTAAGAACGGATCCCCCTTATTCTCCCATAAATGCTGTTGGGGTATTATTTTTCTACCTAGAAAGACTGTTAGTGACAGTCAAAGTAATATATGCAACAATTTTATTTTCTAGAATCTACACACTAAGAGGAATATCTGTCAAATATCAGAGCAAACAAATTTCTGTAGCCAATGAGAATTTTAAATGTCAATGAGGGATATATAATTATTCTTTTAGTTCATGATTATGCCATATTAGCATGATTATGCTAATAACAAGGACCAGAGCAAGGTTAATACATTCCCCTGTAGAATTTGTGCACTAGGTTTCACTGAGGAATAATATTTCCCTAGTAAGCCAGCAAATGTGTTTTTAAAGAGGTTAATAATTTATGTTTTTGTTAGAAATATCTTAGAGAAATTTGTATCTTTTATGGATTGATGATGAATGTCAGCCTTGTATGCCATCATCGTCCTGATTCTGATAATTACATATTTGCCAGAGTTAGCGGGAGCACATTTTTGACCCACATTACTAAATTAACTATCAAAAAGAGATTCATTTAAATTATTACATTATTTGCCTTTTGCTTAAAAGAATGATTTGTTTAAAATAATTGCTTCCATTACTACTACTAGCTGACCTGCTTAATTAATGATATGCAGAATTAAGTAAAACCCACCATATGTTGTATTTTAACCTTATCTCCAGCAAGAAGGGTAAAGATGCAGCAAAATAGAGCAGATACCCAGCAGGTGAGTCATTTACATAGCGATAAGTAGTGCAGTACTGCCCTATCTTAATTGTATATTTCTGGTAAATGATCATATACCCTTACTTACTATGGGCAATACCAAGCAGAGGATAGATCAGAAAGAAATATGCCTTTATCACCATCTGGGAGCTGCTGGCTATATTTATACTTGCAGTACTTGCAAAACTATGCCGTTGCGATTATTATGATGGAAGGATGCATACTTCACAGTGATTTCATGAGAAGGGTGCACCAAGCAGAGATGAAAGGGGGTGCGGAAACAGCTGAGATGGGCCAGTGGATAGAAGGGAGAAAATGAGAGTGGGATTAAAATGGTGGTGGGTGTCAGGAAGCTGAGAACGGTTTGCCTCTAAGTATGGCTTTACCAAAACCAAATGCCAACCTCCCTCTCCCAGCCCTTTGTCTAAGCCACAGAACTTACACAGGTTGCTGTAAGGGGTTTGTGGTGAGACAGGGAAAGCAGGGGTTGGGGGAGAAGTCTCACCACCACTGGAAGGTGGACTGCTTGGAGAGGTCCCCTGAATCTCCTCCAAAGCTTCTTTGTAGCTATGAAGATGGGGCTGTGAAAGAAAGAATGAAAACATAATTAGTTTCCAGAACTGGATACAGGTAGTCATCGACTTACTACAAGTTCATTTAGTGACCGTTCAAAGTTACAACAGCACTGAAAAAAGTGACTTATGATCATTTTTCACACGTACGACCTTTGTGGCAGCCCCGTGATTGTGTGATCAAAATTCAGATGCTTGGCAACTGGCTCATACTTATGACTGTTGCTGTGTCATGCGATCCCCTTTTGCAAACTGTTGACAAACAAAGTCAATAGGGAAAACCAGTGGTGGGTTGCTGCCGGTTCGGACCCCTTCTTTAGAACCAGTAACAGAAATTTCCCGCTGCTTGCTGAACTGGCAGCAAAGACTGGTGGTCCACACTCCCGAACTGGTCCTCCGGTCGCCGCGGCTTGAAAAATAACCCTCTGCGCATGCACAAAGGCTTCTGAGCATGCGCAGAGGGTCATTTCCATGGCACGATGGGGACGGGCGCGCAAGCAAAGCAAGTGCGCGTGCGCGTGCGCAAAATGCATACTTCCATCATGATCAGAACCGGTAGGGAAGGTAAGTAGAACCCACCCCTGATGGGGAAGGCAGATTCACTTAACAACCAGGCTACAGTGATTCACTTAACAGCTGTGGCAAGAAATGTTGTAAAATGGGGCAAAACTCACTCAACAACAGAAATTTTGGGCTCAGTTGCGGTCATAAGTCAAGACCTGTAATTTCCCTTCCTTTACATTTATTCCAACTCTTAGCAAATTAGACAGCAGGGATTTCCTTTTTCTCCAGATGCTTTCTTCTTTCATAGTTTTCACCTTTTTTTTCATCAAAGATCTTTCACTTACTACATTTTATTCAACTGCTAGTAAGATGTAGGGGGTGGGAGAAAGCAAAGGAGGCAAGTTGCAGCAGGTATTCCACAATTTATTTTGCTGGGAGGAGGAATAAGCATGCAAATTTTACTGCCCCAAGCCTGTTCAATTTAATCCCCGAGCTGAAGGAAAAGCCATCCATAGGCATGGCCAAATCAATTTTATGCAAGCTCTCCGTTTCACAGATTTCAAAGCAAATGTGTGAAAATTTGTCATCTGAATGTCTTCTAAAATATGCACTTTTTGTGTGTGTGTATGATATTTTATTGCCTTTCAAAGGATTCCCTAATGCTTTCATGCATTCTTTTTTTTCCTTCTAATAGCAATAGCACTTAGACTTATATACCGCTTTACAATGCTTTACAGCCCTCTCTAAGCGATTTACAGAGTCAGCATATTGCCCCCAACAATCTGGGTCCTCATTTTACCCACCTCGGAAGGATGGAAGGCTGAGTCAACCTTGAGCCGGTGAGGATCGAACTCCTGGCAGAGGGAATGCAGAGTTAGCCTGCAAAACTGCATTCTAACCACTGCACCACCATGGCTCATATAGTTGCATATCTAAAATGCAACTCTTACTTTTTGTTGTTGTTTGAGTGGCAAACTGCTTCATAATATTCTGTGAAAATGAGGATTTCAGTATACTAGACAGTTGAGTAGGTTTGTATCTAAATTCAAAATCAAATACTCTTGATTTCTATCTCCATCCAACTAATGTTTGAGCAGGGCCCCCTATACCTATCTCATTTGTTTATTCCACCTTACTGCCAAATGAAATTTCCCTTTAATACCTTGGTATTCTTTGTCTTCCATCAAGTATCTTTACTGCCATGCAAGGAGTTAAAAAGAAAATCATATTTTAAAAAAGTACCTCCTTAGGTCTTCCTCCAGGATTGGCAGCGATGGTGCTGACCACCTCTGGTGAGACACAGTGAATTGGTGATCGGACAGTCGGGCTTCGTGGTGAACTGGGTTCCTGGAGACTGTTCTCGTATTGGCCCTCACTGGTGGTACGTCTCCGGACAAGGGCTTCCCCTTCATCTGGTGACTTCTCCTGGGAGAGCTGCACTCCTGCAAATTCAATAATGTGAGGAAGGAAGATGCTAAGTATGGGATGAGTTCTAATACATACCGAAGATCTTGGAAAGTTGGCATTCAGCTCTTTAGGCTGCATCTTAGCATGGGAAAGAAAGAGGCAGTGAGAGCTAATAATGTATTAGTAAATTCACAAAATTTTCTCTTTAACAGCAGATTATTATTGTGACAATTTAGAATGTCACTGATTTAATTCATACAGTCTAGGAAAATCTTTTAGATCAGGGGTACATAAACTCTTTTACATTAAAGACATGTGGCCTCTGAATGGCATGCCAGGCAATGCCCTCCCCAAAGTAAATGAGCTTGTCTTTATTCAGAATTATAATCACCCAATAAACACTCCTGAAAAAAAGCTGTTCATTAAGAACTGGAAAAGATCATGAAAAACCTAGGATACTGTCTTTGCAGCATTTTAAGATCTAAATAGAATTAAAAGGACAGCTTCTTCTCACAGTTGTTTGCTAGAGAAAAGCAAGAGTTTTTAAAGAAGTTGGGAGGCCTCCAACCCATGTGACTATTTTTACAGCAAGACCCCAGGGTGCCACAAAACCTAAAGAACAGGCTAGCACTTGCTTAATCAAGTCAACCAACCCATCTCTTTAAGATTGAGCCCAAGGAAATTCTTTACTGCTAATATACTGTACATCTAGTTCTTCGAAATGTTCAACAATAAGTTCTGTTTCTCCCGACAACAAAAGGAATGTCTGATGCACAGCAACGAGATTCTAAAAACCATTCAAATATGTCCCACTGCTGTACAATAAACAATGCCGGGAAGGAACCCATTCAAAGAAGAACTAAAGGTTCAGTTATGAAACCAAATTATGTTTGTTGCAGTAACTGGAACTTTATACAATTAATTTTTTACAGAGAGAAATTCTCCTCATCCCCTCTCTTAAATTTGCAGTATTACAGTTTGCAGAAACTACATTGAAACCTGTTCAGCCCCCAGCTAAAGAAAAGAGTCGGGCACCTGGATCTCATTCCAGCTTACCTATTTCTTCCTGTTTACAAAAACAGTAGCGGATCCCCTCTTCATGCAACCTGTCTCTTACATGTGTTTAGATTTGTGTTTGTTTTGCTCTTAATAAGGCAGCCAGGAAGGTAAAACAGTGGGTGAGATCCTTAAAATGTTTATCAAACAAATTCATGGGAGTTCCGATCTACATTTGAGCCCTTGACAAGTCTGGATCTTTCCTTAACTCATACCAGCCATACCACCTTCTCAAGATGGAGGAAGCAGTGGGGAAAAGTAGATAAACCAGATTTTGGGGAACCCCAATATAGAATTAAGCAGAAGAGATTCAAACAATCAAACTGTATCAGCCAGAACAAAGGGGGGAAATCTATCCATTTAGAGACAAAGAGAACTCCAATAGCACCACATGTAACAGTCATTAAGAAAGGCAACGGCCTTCTTAAAAAGAAGACAGATCATTTTCTACATTTGCCAAGCTTCAAATCTTTTAAACATCCCTTAAAGCCATTTTCCTTTAAAGCCTTACCTTCAATGGCCAAGTTTAAACATAGTCACATTTCAGTGAACTAATAAATGCAAAACACACACTGTTTTTCCCCCTTTTCTGAAGCCTTATGGCTGGAGCAGCACATAATCAAAATACCATTATGCAACTGCAAAAGGTCCAGTAAAGACTGGATTTAGATCTGTTTCCACCTATCTCTGAACTGTGCCTTCCTTGAATTATATTTCAAAGATGAATGCATTCTACCTTTAGGAATAATGCCTTTTTCAGTTATAATTCATATATAAACTATAAGAGAGTTGTATTCAGGTAGTCCTGGACTTACAACAGTTCATTTAGTGTCAGAAGTTACAATGGCACTAAAAAAAAGTGACTTGTGACTGTTTTTCACACTTACAACTGTTGCAGTATCTCCATGGTCATGTGATCAAAATTCAGATGCTTGGCAACTGACTCTTACTTATGACGGTTGCAGTGCCCTGAGGTCATGTGATCACCTTTTGGAACCTTCTGACAAGCAAATTCAATGGGGAAGCCAGATTCACTTAACAACCGTGTTACTAACTTAACAACTGCAGTGATTCATTTAACAACTGTGGCAAGAGCGGTCGCAAAATGGAGTAAAACTCACTTAACAACCATATCGCTTAGCAGTAGAAATTTTGGGGTCAGTTGTGGTCGTAAGTTGAGGACTACTTGTAGATGGAAGCTGATTTCCTCAGTTAACCCAACCACATGCACAAACCCCAATTCCCCACCATTTTGTACATACATAGCCGCCCAGAGTCCCTTGGGAGTTGGGCGGCATACAAATTTAATAAATAATAATAATAATAATAATAATAATAATAATAATAATAATAATAATAATAATAATTTGTAGCCTGCCTGGCAAAAACCTGAAGGCCAATTTATGGTTAATCCTAAACCAAGAGCACTAAATCATTGCAAGAAACTAGTGGTAGGATCCCAAGAGTCTTTGAGGGAAGCCCTAAGCATGTTCTTGAGGAAGAGAGGGAAGATTAAGCTATCAAGTAGAGAAGGGGTAGATAATGCCCATTATAACCAGAGCAAAGAATCAGAATGAAGCTGCTCATGTGTGAAGGAAAACCCTGAGATGATGCCAGTGTCCTTCAAGGCGACGCATTCCACTTTTCTCCCACCTCAAGAAAATGGTCATTGCTGGGCTGGCGGTCTTGCTGTTGCAGGCCTATTTCAAATATCTCTTGCACCAGAGTCCAATCCTCTCCTCCTGCTCCAACTTTATTTTCCCCTTGCCCTTCTGTGCTTTGTTTCCTCCTTCCTTTAAAGTGTGGGGGCGGGGGAGGATAAGGAAGAACAGAGCCAGTGTTTCAGAGCCAAGAATGACAATGCCTTGGCTTACAGCAACCAAGCTTGCCGGGAATGATTGAAGACCAGCTGAAAAAGATGGGCCCATTTAGTGAATTGTAGTTTTGGCATTCTCTCCCTTCTGCATTATATTTGATAGCAAAATTACAAGCTTAGTGTTGCATGTCCTTAGGGTAAGGCTATAAAGTACTGTAACCTTTAACTAAGCTCTCCGGTGGTAGAGAAACAATGGGAGCCTCCAGCAAGTCGAACAAAGCACACTCTAAGAAAACCCGTCCATCATCATTAGAGCCACCTTATAGGGGAGTTGTTCAGCATATAAATTTGATGATAGATAGATAGATAGATAGATAGATAGATAGATAGATAGATAGATAGATAGATAGATAGATAGATAGATAGATTAACCTTTAGATCTAGGAAGCAACTTCAAGCTATACAACAAAAGACTCCAGGAAAAAACTAATTATGGTGGACAGTGTACGTATTATTAGGATGGTGTACGTA
>QLTV01003900.1:647612-673461 GCA_003457575.1 Thermophis baileyi | reverse complement strand
TAGATAGATAGATAGATAGATAGATAGATAGATAGATAGATAGATAGATAGATAGATAGATAGATAGATAGATTAAACTTTGGATCTTGGAAGCAACTTCAAGCTGTACCACAAAAGACTCCAGGAGAAACCTACTTATTGTGGCCAATCAGGCATGATGGAGGATGGTGTACGTATTATTTGAAGTGCTCGCTGTGTTATCATTTTGTAAAACAAGGAATACAGCACATGAAATACCGGTGGCAGCATGGATTGCTGAACTTTTCTGTTTCTTCCTCTCTCCCATTTCTTAAAAGACTTTGCATAGCTCTGATTCCAGAGACAGAGTAAATACAGTGAGAAATGGCAAAAGCAAAAAAAAGTTTCCATGTAATTGTATCCAAGTGTGATAAAATCATATGTATATTTTATGTTATTCTCATTTAGGTAGAAAGGAAAGTCCAACCTAATGATGTAAAGGGTTTTCTAAGAACATCAGAGCAGCTTCAGTAGATGAGACCACAGGTCCATTTAATCTAGTATATTACTTCCAACAATAACCAGACAGATACTCCAGAGAAACTAACATGGCTAGACATGAAAATAGCTAATTGGTATTCAGAAGGGCAACAGGGAAATGTCTATTTTGCAGTCCTAGCTAATAACTAGGACTGCAAAATAGGACTGAATAATCCTATTTTATATTTTTTTGATTCTGCACAGATCTCAAAAATATTTTGAAGTACATTTTGTATAAAAACGTCTTCTGTCATTCATTCCAGCAGAGATGCCAAGACCACCTCGTTCATTCTCAAAAATAAGCTGCATATTTTTTTGTTACAGAAGAGAACAGAAGTCTAATTCACAAACCCACACTTGTACACATAGGAGACATTCCTTCCGTAATATGCTTTTTGTCTGGTTTCATATCAGTGGCTGAACCTAGATTTATGAAGGTACAATGCAAATTAAACAATGGATATTACAGAAAGCAGAAGAACTGGTGAGGTGTATAAGTGCAAAAAAGAAAATATGAGATCTGGTGTAATCACTGAAATGGCAGGGAATCGCAAAAGCACTTAATTGTGAAGTTGTAAAATGTGTAACACTCATTTAAATGGCATCATGAACTATAGAGAGGTTTTCAGTTTTTTAAAAGACAATTTAAAAGGAGAGATAAATGGAAGTTTGAACATCTATTCTCTAGTGATATTGGAACCATTAGCCTTTTGTCCTTTTAAAAAAAGGGTCAGGCTTTAAAGTAAAAAAATAAATTTGCAAAAGCAAATCAGGGAAAATGTGAGGATTATAAATGGCTGTTGATCTCATATAACTCACTTTCCTCCTCATGATAATTTCATAATAAGTACCACATTTAGAAGCAGCCATAAGACTGAAGTTTAAATATCATTCAGCCCTAAAACTCATTGCAGGAGCTTGAGCCACTCACTCTCTCTAAGGGAGAGGAGGATATATTCTTTGAAGGAAATGCAGTGTATAAGTATAATTAACACCACTGAGTCCCTCACCTGTATCCTGTCTTTAAAAATAAACATTTCTCCCAGGTGGCTTTTGCAAAACAGAACAGTAATAAAAATGCATTAAAAATAAGCAGTGTCAAATAGCATATGAGAAATAGTAAAATCAATCATAACAATCCTTACAGGAAGAAGAGTTTCCACAGTATCTAAAAATGAGAGCATAAAAAGCAAGGTGGAATCCCAGAATAACAGTGCCCTCAATTAGATATTAGTTTTCCTGATTAGTTTTCCTCCACCTGATCAAACTGCAAAGAAAAGCTAATGTTGTTTTTAATAATAAATATCGACAATGTTTCTTGTTTTTAGATTGACATTAAATGTATCACTAAATTTTACAGGAAACACAGTATTTGATGAGTTATCTCTATGCTATGTCTCATGTATGAGCAGCAAGGAAGGTTTTAAAACCATGATTGCTTTTTAACAGGCCACAATGGCTTGGTTCACCCATAATATTGTACTAAATCATAATGGGGAGGGGGGGAAATCCACACATTTCAGTAAACCAACAATAGACATCATTGGCTTAGTGTAATGATGAACCAAGCCAGGGTGTGATGTAATTAAGTAATTTATCTAAGGAGTAATAAAGAAGAAGAGATATAAAATGGCACTAAGCTCTCAGATTACTGTGAATTTCCCATGACCATTGGAAGCTAATGCAGAATTACCAGATGTTGCTTCACATCTGCTTGAAGAGCAGGCTGAGCCCCATGTCACTCAGAAAACTGTTACTGGACACTTACATGCACCAGGTCCTGGTTTCCTCCATTAGACATGTGGTTTCTTGAAAATAGGAAACTTTAGTTTGCAAGCAGTGAACTTTGTAGCAGAAACAACTAGATTTTGCACTAGTTTCTAGCCCCGAACAATCTGGGTACCCCCATTGATGGGGCTGCCTGGTTCACCCTGCTTTCCAGCTTGTTGGACCTTAGTATGATGGCCGAGTCAAAAGTGGGTAATTGCAAAAATTCTTCATAGCAGAAAGAGTGTGTTGGCTTCCTTCCATAATGCACAGTGATGCCAGCAGTGTAATTATTTTACTATGTTTACAAGGGGGCAGGGGGAATTGCATGAAACTGAGGAAGTGCCAGGCCTTCCAATACCGACTGTATGGGACATTTCAGTGTTCATCTGCTGGCCAGAAAGGGAAGGTTAGCTCTTGCATCTTTACTAGCACTGTTGACTCGCAAGGAAACAAATCGTAACATTTCCCATGTTGTCTTTGTCTAAATCAGGGGTCTCCAAACATGGCAATTTTAAGACTTGTGGACTTCTGCTCCCAGAATTCCTCAGCCAACAAGTCTTAAAGTTGCCAGGTTTGGAGACTCCTGGTCTAAACAGTAAAAACAGCCCCAAAACTCTCTTTCTTTTCAATTATTAAATGTGTACCTTCACTTTAAAGGAAAAGAATATTTTAATTTACAGTATTTATGAGAGAACCCTTACAGTACAGTACCGAATGTGTAGCTTGATCTGCCTTCACCAGTCATTTGAGCAGTTAAGAGATTAGCAAGATTGGACTCATGCTGGGGAGAAATATGGCTAGCGTAAGAGCAGCCAACTATTCATTCACTCACTGTAGGTGCCCCTCCCACACCCCAGGAATACTAATGCCTCTCAGTAGAAGAGATAATATCATTTAGAGAAATCTTTGGGAATCACAGAGTTATTCCTACATATGAATGGTTTCCATCATTCTAACAATATTCTATAAAGCTTTATGTGCCTGGGGCCCCAAAGTGTGAAATAAATCATGCATGCAGCGGTGCCCATTCCAGTTTTCCTTCTACTCCTTTAAAATTTTGGGGAAAGGGGAGTGAGGTTTGTATGTATACATCTTCATTCCTCAGTGAGGCCAGAAGCCAAAGTGACAGGCTATCAGGCATAATACGGCATGCTTTTGCATTAATTCTGGAGCTGTCTGTCAGGCAAGCAATGCCTGCTTGAGATTGCTGTCCCCAGGCCCTCCGGAAGCAAAGAGTGGAGTAGCAAAAAGCCACTTTCCAAATCAACTAAAGCATTGTGAAATTTTGCAGGAGTTCAAATTCCAAACCTGTAGGGACAGAGCTGCGTGGATTCAGAAGGGCCAAGTATCCTGTAATTGGTACAAATTAAACAGATTAAACAATAGCATCTTCTGTTCGAATGGTAGTCCTTCTTACTGTAACACAAAGATTGACACAACTCAACATGGATGTTTGAACCAGTCCTACCTAACAATGATGCAAAACTAACCACAAACATTTATATATCAAGAGGGTTTTTTTTAAAAAAAGGTGAAACATGACAACAAAATGAAAAGGAACTTCCAGTAAAAGGTCATTCTTCTCTGGAGAACTTCAAGCTTGCTGTCCCATACATATTCCCCAATATATAACAGGACACTATGAAGCAACTGCACTTTTGAAATCCATTGACAGCCTCCTTTCCCCCAGAGTGGTCCTCGTGAATCAAAACCTCTAGAATTTACACACCCACATGCTCACCCTCCCTCCGTTTGCCATGCAGAACTGGAAGCCTCCGTCCTGATTCCATTCAGTGCTGCCAGGCTCCGTGGAAAGATCTGCAGTAAAATGCCACAGCAGTGCTGTAGAACACACAGAGGCCCTTAAATAACGTTGGCATCTGGCCAAGCTGTATTGAAAGTGAATATTCCATTCCTGAACCTTTGCCTCTTTCCACAACAATCCCATGCAAACTTCCCCCCTTCATCAGTTCCATGCACACTTCAACATGTATGGAAATATTGACCCAGTGCCAGTCACAAAGCAGTGGTGAGAGTGGTCGCCCTGAAGAAGAAAAGCTCTCCCCAGCCAGACCTTGTGTGAATGATTTCTAGCTACACACCACAGATGAGCATCACATAGAGCAAATGGATACTTCAATGAGCTCACTAGACACACTGTCATAGAGGAAAGGAAAGGGAGGGGGGAGGAGGAGGTGGAGGAGAAAACACAATGATAGAAACAAAAATGTTGGAATTCATAAGGCTGTTTTAGAGTCCAGACCTGGTCAGCACATTGATTTGAGAAAGATAAATATGGGAATTGTTTTATTCATGGTAGTCTACAGAGTCTGCTTACCAGATTTCCTAGTTCCTTTATTATTATTTTTTAAAAAGTCTTTGGACGAAGATGAGGATGGTGAAGAAATCTGGTCAATTGGATCAAGGAATGTCTTTTGTCCCACAACAACAGAATAGTGGTATTATTTTGAGGCAGCTTGCCTTCTAATTCATGGTTTGTTTTTTTAAACAAGTTATAGAAGACTGTTTGTGAATAGGCAAAGCTGCCATTTTGTGAATGCGCCTATTATATGCTTTCCAAATGTACTTACATGGGGGTGGGGGGAGCTTATTTGTGGTGTGAAGTCATCCCTTACACTGAAAAAGCGGAAGATAAATTTCTCAGACCTTACTTTTTGAAAAGTGATGTGGTAAATAAACGAATGGTGCTGTGTTGGAAAGGACTCTAAATTAGCCATATCTTTCCACCCCCACAGTATGGAAAAAAGCTGCACCTCCCCAATTTCAAGTTCATGCCAGAGCGAGGGAGCCCAGTGCCATGCTAGGAGGATCTACAGCAGGAAAGTCCAGGGAGAAAGATGGAAAAGCAGCAACAGAACAAACCAGAAAAGGAGAAGGATCGCTGTCGGTGAAGAGGAGGATGGGGGCTTTTCATGCTGTTCCGGAGGTCCCGGAGTTTGGCGTTGTATTCTGACAAGGTGAGATGAAGGTAGGGCAGATAGGAGTAGAGAAGCAGAAGGTCAACCAAGGAAGAAACAAAATCCATCATGGAGAGTGTGTGGGACAAAGAGGACACACAGAGAGAACAAGATTACAACAAAGGAGGGGGGAAAGGAAAAAGAACATAAGAGAAAATATTAGTTGAAAACTTACCCCAAGACTTTAAGATATTGTGATGTGGCTTGAGAGTAGGTCATAATACATGACCTGAAGGGAGCTCTTCAATTATTAATTCTTTCACTGTACCTTGGATATAGAGGGTAACCTCAGGAATGAAAATTTGGAGGTAATCACAAACACCATTCAGACTGCTAACTTTTTTGGACTCCAAACATATTCAGGGCACAGTCTTTATCAACCTGGGATATGGACCTCAGTTTCAATCAGAAAATGAAGGAAGACACATGGTGTTCTAAAGGTCCAGTCATGTCCACTTCTCATGGGTGCTGCTCATCTCTGTTTCTTAGCCAAGGGAGCCAGCGTTGTTCAAAGACATTTCCACGGTCACGGGGCCAGCATGACTATACACTGAGGCGCATGGAACACTATTACCTTCCCATCGAACTGGTACCTGTTTATCTACTCGCATTTGCATGCTTTCGAACTGCTAGATTGGAAGGAGCTGGAGCAAATAACGGGAACTCACCCCATTGCGCAGCACTCGGGACTTGAACCCGGGCTGTCAGCTTTTCCAGCTGACAAATTCAGCATCCTTAACTGCTGCGCAGGATGTGGTCTGTTGTGGCTTCTTTATTTGTATTCCTCTCAAATATAAACAAAGTGGAAAAGAAGAACTCTGCTGAGCAATGGTATAGACCACAGGTGTCAAACTCGCGATGTCACGTTGTCATCACGTGACGTATCGTGACTTTTTTCCCCTTTGCTAAACCGGGGGTGGGCATAGCCAGTGTGTGACGCATCCGGCCCGCGGGCTGCAAGTTTGACACCCCTGGTACAGACTGGGCCCAGAGGAAGAAATAAATGAAATGAAAAAGAGAGAAGCAATAATACTAGGAGTGAAAGGCCCTGTGGCTATCTCATCTAAAGAGCTGGCAGTATGACATGGTAGGGACAAAATGCAAAAGCAGCCATGATGTAAATGTGGCTCTATACCTACTCATCTCATACTATAAGAAAGGTAGTATGTGTAATACAGAGATACCTGTACCTCATTCAGCAAATGTAGCTGCACTTCCTGCTGACCAAAGGATCAGCCTATCTCACCTTCCTGTTCTGAATTTCTTCCTCTCCATGACTAGCACTTACATTTCAATGATTCTGTTAAAATATTTTGCCATTGCAGCAAAGTGCTCATTTTTTTAACACTCATCTAAGTATCCATTTGTTACTGAATAGTTTAAGCAGAATACATCTACAGGTAGTCCTCAACTTACAACAGTTCATTTAGTGACCGTTCAAAGTTAAGATAGCACTGAAAAAAGTGATTTATGACGGTTTTCACACCTACGAGCCATGGGTGGGTTCCGGATTTACTTACTGCCAGTTCGCTCAGGGACTCGCCGCGCGGGCGCACGCGCATTGTGCACCGCGTGGGCAGGTCACGGGTGCGCGCACACGCGCAGTACAAAAAAACAAGATGGTGGCACCTACGGCGCCGCCGAGAGAACCAGCTCAGGGGTGTGGCAGGCATGGGTCGCTACCGGTTCTAGCGACCCATGCCACCACGTTACTAACGATTCTATAGAACCAGTCCGAACCAGTAGGAACCCACCTCTGCTACGATCCTGGCAGCATCCCCATGGCCACATGATCAAAAATTCAGATGCTTGGCAAGTGGTTCACATTTATGACGGTTGCAATGTCCCAGGGTCACGTGGTCACCTTTTGTGACTTTCCGACAAGCAAAGTCAATGGGGAATCCAGATTCACTTAACAACCGTGTTACCGATTTTAAAAAATGAAATGATTCACTTAACAATAGTGGCAAGAAAAGTCATAAAATGGGGCAAACTCACTTAACAAATGTTTCACTTAGCAACATAAATTTTGGGCTCAATAGTGGTCATAACTTGGGGACTACCTGTATTTCACAAGCCTGATACAATCCTCACGTACTGTTCTTATCAAGTACTTTTTGCATGACTGTCAGTTCTGACAGTGTACATTATTTAGCTACAGTGAATATGGAAAAAAATTAAGGTGGCAGCTTAATTATAATTCTATTATCATTCCATACTTTTGAAGAAAAGTTTAGACTCATATTTGGGAAGTACAAAAAAAATCAGTAGGAATAACTGAGATTGTCTTCATAGAGGTAGTTCTTGACTACAACCACAATGGAGAGCTCAGAATTTTGATTGCAAATCATTGCAATTGTAAGTCAAGGCACCATGTGACCGGACTCAATTTTATAACTATTTTACAATGGTCGTAAAGTGAATCATCATGGTCATTAAGCAAATCACATAGTGGTTAAGCAAACCGTGTCGTCCTTAAACCAATCCAGCATATCCAATGGGCGGCAGGGGTAGGTTCCTCCCGGTTCAGACTGGTTCTCCCGAACCGGTAGCGACCCGCTGGTGATGTCATGACGACGTCACCAATCCAGTTCGGCCAGTACCGGTCCGTGGGCGCTGCCATCTTTTTTTTTAAAAAAAAATTTTGCATTTTTTTTTATTTTTTATTTCCTTCTGAGCATGCGCAGAAGCTGAGTTCTGGCACTGTGCATGCGGTCGCCATCTTGTTTTCCGCTTTTATTATTATTATTGGATTTTTCGTTACTGCGCATGCGCGCGCGCGCTTCGCGCAGGAGGGAACAAACCGGCAGCGAGGTAAGTTGGAACCCACCCCTGATGGGCGGGGTTTTTTCTGCTGGAAATTGGCAAAAAAAAATATGTCACAAATTGTGGCCATGTTACCATGGGATACTGCTCCTGGTCATAAATGCAAGCCAGTTGCCAAATACCTGAAATGAAATCACATGACTGCAAAGTATATATGCAGCAGTGATAACTTTGAGGACAAGTTATAAATAGTCTTTTTTTAAGTCTGTTTGTAACTTCAAGTGGTCTTCAAGCAACTGGCCTAAGTCAAGTTAGGCCAGTTAGGTAGTCAACTGGGCTACCTGTATTCATATATCAAGTATAAAAAAGTTAATATTAAAAGCATTTCTCTCTGCCTCTGATTCAGTATTTCCATCCAGGCTACAATCCTATACCTTAAAGTTCCCTTTTGGTGGAACTTACTGCAGGACAGATATATATATAAGACTGTGCTACATCTGTTATTTGGCAATGACAAAATTATGTTTTGCTATTAATATGATTTATTTTAATAATAACACTTCAAAACATATGTAATCTCCTACACCCAGATAGCAAATCTGGACTCAAGGTAGGTTTTAATCAATTCTAAGTATCAGGGAATTTGGAAGTTTCTTCAATATTTAGTTCCACCCCACCCACGCCCCACCCCACTGCAAAAGGCTCTCATAGGAGAGGCAAGTGTATAATACAAACTAAATTGTATAAATAACTCTATTGATTCAGAGGAGGTTAAATATAGCCCCAACTATCCCAGTCCTTTGGGGTGGGGATCTAAATTACTTTGCTTCCCTCTCATGTTGTGTGGACAGCTTAGCGGGGAATTGGTTCATTCTTGTTTTAGAAACTGAGATGATGTCCTAGAGTAGTAAAAACAACTCCTCTGTAGGGACTCCTCTATAGTTTCCATCTGCCTGAAGCAATTGGGAGTTGCAAAAAAAAAAAAAAAAAGGGTGGAAAGTGTTATAAGTAAGACTTTCCCCTTTACGTTTCTCTGCACTGACACACCACAAATTGTTTCCACTTCTGAAAATAAGAAAGAGGGCAGGGAAACAAGAGCCTCCCAGCATCTTCTGAAATGGTTGGAATGGCTAAAGCAGTGTTTCTCAAACTCAGCAACTTTAAGAAGGGTTAGTTGGGGATTTCTGGGAATTGAAGCCCCACACTCCATAAAGTTACCAAGTTTGAAAATAGAATAGAATAGAATAACTTTATTGTCACTTTGAATGTATGCTAATCGGCATACATTAAAATGAAATTTCATTGCATACAGCTCTCAAAGGGTCATACAGCATTGGACTAAAGCAGGGGTCTTCAACCCGTGGCTCTGGAGCCGCATGTGGCTCTTTCATCCCTCTGCTGCGGCTCCCAGTCGCTCAAAACATGCGTCACAACCGCCAATGTGTGACACCCGCCGGCATGCGATTTATTGAGCTTTTTGACCCATCTTTTTTTTTTCAGAGTTCAAAATGTTTTTGTTGCATGCAGAAATCAAAATGTGTTTTCTCTGTAGCAGTTCATTGATTACATAAATGCAACACACTATAGTTTTTTATACATAGCATAAAGGTAAAAAACTATATATGCAGTGTTATCTTCATTTTAGATGTCAAAAGGTTTTTGTGGCTCCCGGTGTTTTCTTTTCTGTGGGAAACAGGGTCCAAATGGCTCTTTGAGTGTTTTAAGGTTGCCGACCCCTGGACTAAAGGATCCAGAGGAGATGACAGGGAGTTGTTAGATCTAGCAAACTCAACCCAACAGTAGTAAAAATGGATTATGAAGCACGATTCAAGCAAATCGTGCTAATTGTTCCAGGGCTTCCATTTAGATCCTGAGTTCTCTTGGGATGTGCAGGATTTTCAGTGATGCTAAAAGGGATGCTCAGTTCTTCCTGGGAGCAAATCCTCCTAGAGACATTTTGCTGTAATCCCTGCAGGGGGTGTTCCCCTGCCCCTGAATAGGAAACTGGAGTTCTCATGACAGGGAAAACCAGGCAGGAGAGGAGGATGATCTGTGAAATTCCACACATACTTGCCTTGGAACAAACAGGCAATTTATAGCAAGTCACTGTAAATAACATGCTGGCCCTTTGCTCTTTCAGCTTGTTCTGGACATTTCCTTCTCATCATTCTCTAGCATCTGCTGGTTGTTTGCTTCCAAGTTTTCATTCCCCCCCCCCCGATTCTTCATTTTTCCAATCATATATTTGTGCTCTTGCACAAACGTGCAATTAAAAATAAAAAGTCGAAACATGAAATTTCATATGCACTTTGTGTGCATTTTTAAAAATATACATGCGTTTCCATACACCATGTACTTTCCGTCTCCCCAGCAGTCTGACACTTTAAGTGACTTTGTGCATACTTTTCCTAATGGGTACATTTTAGTGTGCTCTTTTACTTAATAAATGCGTTTTCATAGTTCCTTTTTTGAATCGTCAAAGCTACATCTCCAGGTCCAGAATCCTGTATTTGGCACGTTTGTGCATCTGTTCACATACATTGGACAAGTTCACACCATTCAGAACTGAACTCATTTCTCTTGTAACTTTATTAAAATGTAGATTTTGAGCATGTTCTAAAAAGTATTCTTTTGCAAAACACTAAAGCACTGTTCTGGAGACAATGAAGAATCAGTGGATTATGGGCATTACTGCCAACTGCAGGCAAAGAAGCACTATTTACTGCTATGTTTTGTGTGAACAAAAACAATTCCTTTTATCTGAGTATTCAGCCCATGTAAGAACACTGAACACCCAAAGTAATCACAGGGAACATATTTCTCTCACAGGTTCACTACTTAAATTATGTGCATCTCTACACATTCCAAGATAGCACAGTGGATCAGCCTTGAACCTGGGTTGGTTTTTTTTTTTTTCATCTTATTGTTTTCTTTATTCTCTAAAGCATTTTCTCTCTGCTAAATACTTTAATGCCCATGGCCCAGAAGCAGAACAGCAGCTTTGACTGGTACTGATGGCTGGATTAGATCCAGGACATTTCTGAGTGGTTCTACAATTAAATACTTTTTCATCTAATTACCATCTCTGAACCTGCTGAGGCTGAACTGCATACTGAGTGCAATGATCACAATATTTCCTTGCCACTGTGTATTGTGGTTTAAAGAGAATTCCAGAGCTTTAATCCCAAAGACATTTTTAAAAAAGTGTATTCTCTGTCATTTCTCCTTGGGCAAAAGCCTGTTTAATATGCAACCTTGTTGGAAATGATGAAGGCACTTACTGAAGGAACTATTGTTTCAAAATAACCGATCCATCTTGGTTAAAAGGAAAGCTTGCCTGAATACATTTTTAAAACCTTCATGGCGTCCAAGGCATAACATACTTAGTGTTATGTCATGTACTGCATGGAATGAAATATAGGATCTGTTGCGTAAATACAAACTCAAGTCTGTCTTAAGATGGCAAGCTTTTCCGCCATCAAGATTTGGATAAACGTGTTTTTTAAGGTGGTCACATTATATGCTTGAAGAGAGATGTTTAAAAAGCATATGAAGAACTGGAGGTTTTTAAGAAGAGATTAGACAACAATTTGTCTAAAACGGTATAGAGTTTCCTGCTTGAGTTTCCTCCAAGGTCCCTTCCAACTCTGTTGTTCTGTGAAAATTATCACTGGAGTGGAAGAACAGGCTGTTGAGCTTGCCATCAGTGATGGGGCAGGAGTGGGGAATCTTACAGTCTAAAGCTGTTCAGTTTATTATGGTTCCCTTCCACTGATTATAACAGAGTCAAAGGTACTTTCGACTAGGTGTATTGTCCTTTCTATGCCATAGGCCAGTGATGGCGAACCTTTTTTGGTTCGCGTGCCAAAAAGGGGGGGAGCGCCGGGGGGGGTCACACGCGCATGTGCCCACACCCATAATTGCATGAGGCCCCCCCTCATGCATGCGCATGTGACCACCACTCCGCTCCTGGCACACGCCCGTTTTTCGCTCTCACCAGGTTTCAGAGCCTTTCTAGGAGCCTGGGGAGGGCGAAAATGGCCTTCCCCACCCCTCCGGAGGCAGAAAATGGCCCATTTGCCAACTTCCGGTTGGACCGTAAGTCCCATTTTTTTGCTCTCCTCAAGCTTCAGAGCCTTTCAAGTTGGGAAACGGGCCATTTCTGGCCTCCAGAGGACCTCTGGGGGGGGTGGGAAAGGCCGTTTTTGTCCTCCATTTCTGGCCTCCGGAGGACCTCCGGGGCGGTGGGGGAGGCCATTTTTGTCCTCCCCAGGCTCCTAGAAAAGCTCTGAAGCCTGGGGAGAGCAAAAAAATGGGACTTCCGGTCCAACCGGAAGTTGGCAAACGGAACATTTCCGGCCTCCAGAGGACCTCCGGGGGGGTGGGGAAGGCCATTTTCGCCCTCCTCAGGCTCCTAGAAAGGCTCTGGAGCTTGGGGAGAGCAAAAAACGGGCCTTCCCCACCCACTCCAGAGGCTGGAAACAGCCTGTTTCCTGACTCCCAGTGGGCCCAAAAGGCCCAAAAATCAGCTGGCCGGCGCACGCATGCGCGCTGGACCTGACCTCGCATGCCCACCGACATGGCTCCACGTGCCACTTGTGGCACGCGTGCCATAGGTTCGCCATCACGGCCATAGGCACTCTAGAAAAAAGTGGGATTCTCCATTGCTTTTTCAGATATCTAGAATTGCAAAGACAAAGGCCTTCAGCAAAGCCTTTTTTCACCAAAAGGGAAACAACCATGGGAATTTCATGCATTTAAACTCATGCACATTACTTGTTCTTACTGAATACCACTTTCTCAGTTCAGAGGATGCAGAGCCCTGCCCAAGACTTCCAGTTCTCTGAGTTTCAGAAAAAGACATGAAAGAAGCACCCGAGGCAATGGAATATTGAGCTTCTGTGGGCGTGGTGGACATTTCCTTCCTAAATCAGCGGCTTGCAGCAAAGACACTAAAAGCTTTTTGCCAGTTCCCCTCATTCACTGAATATAAAATCAAATCAATGCCCTGTCTTGTTTGCCACAATCACCCTAGCAGTTGCTGGGTAATTTCTCCCTAGGATCCACCCTATCCAACAATGTTGTATTGTATATTTTAATGTCAACTGCTAACAATTATACATTAGAAATTCAGGGTTTCTTGTGTTTATAAAGATGTCAGTTTAGGGCAAGTGAGGCATAGATGCATGGTACCAGCCCATGATTTAGCTATGGCTATCAGAACCCAGGGAGAGCACCCAAATTCAGGGAAGTAGGTGCAGTGGCTCCCAAAATCAATTTTTCTCCTTTTGGGAGAAGGAAGGAAGAGAATTCTCTACCAAAAAAAAAAAAAGCTTGGGGAAAGGTTTGTGGTGCTCATTGTTATCTCATGTTACAAAGACACTAAGTACAGATTACAGATCGCCAACATATAGTAATGCTATTTAGGCTGCAGGGATTCACATTACTCCTAGGTTGAAGTGGTGGTGGGGGATCCTCTAGTCTTCAAATGGGACAATTCTAGCTGCAGTCAATCAATCAATCAAATAGAGCTGGAAGGGATTTTGAAGGTCTTCTAGTCCAACCCCCTGCTCAAACAGGAGACCCTATACTATTTCAGACAAGTGGCTGTCCAGTCTCTTCTTAGAAACGTCCAGTGATGAAGCATCCACAACTTCTGATGGCAAGCTGTTCCACTGGTTAATTGTCCTCACTGTTAAGAAGTTTCTCCTTAATTCCACGTTGCTTCTCTCTTTGATTAGCTTCTATCCATTGTTTCTTGTTCCACCCTCTGATGCTTTGGAAAATAAATGGACCCCCTCTTCTTTGTGGCAGCCTCTCAAATACTGGGATACTGCTATCATGTCCACCCAGTCCTTCCTTTCTCTAGACTAGCCAAACCCAAATTCTATAACCGTTCTTCATATGTTTTAGTCTCCAGGCCTTTAATCATCTTAGTTGCTCTTCTCTGCACTTTTTCCAAAATCTCAACATCTTTTTTGTAATGTGGTGACCAAAACTGGATGCAGTATTCCAGGTGTGGCCTTACTAAGGATTTATAAAGCAGTAGTAATGTCTGTTCCTCCAGCTTAGCCAGCAATGGAGGCAGATTATCTGAGCTACAGTACAAACTATGCTGGTCCTATCAAAAGCTTGGCATTGGCATATGACGCACTTGCTAAAAATGCTAGCCATTCCTGGCCCAAGACAATAACCTATGTGAAATACTTTTCGCCCTTCCCCCATACTGATTCATGCATTGCTATGCATCATTAAGGGAAATTTTTAGCTATGCATTTTTCTTCACGAATTGCCAGGGCAGCCCTTCCTCTAGCTACATCAATGCTTGAATTTCATTTATTGCGCCACCAATTGGCCCCTTCCAACCTCTCAATCCTTAACCTCCTAGAACACAACCTCCTTGGGCATGGCATGCAGATACAGGATGAGGCACCGTGCCCAGGCCACTGTTTAGAACTGAATAAATAGTCAATAGCAGCTATTGAAAATCCGGTCATACTTAGAGAAAGGCCATTGCAAGTGAAAATGAAACATTTTCCATATTTTCTGCACTGCAGTCTTTTCATTCTGCACTGTATGGGAAGAGTTGAGTTTATCCCTCTTAATTTGCATGAAGCCATCTTAACAAAAGCAAGTTCCTGAAAAAGCACACATCCTATGACTTACAAAATCTATATTTAGGCCCCTAAAACAGGTGGTTTATTTGAAGGAAAACCCATACCAAGACTTCCTTACCTGCTACTCTGTGAGCCACCAGACCTTCAAGATGCAAAGGCTCTTCCCCTGAAGCCTGAGAGGCTTCCCCGTGATGCTCAGCCTCGTTTAAGGGCATCTGGGGTTGGACTGCTGTTGTGGATGAGGGAGGTGATGTCAGCAGAGGATGCTGCCCTTCCATGACCTTGCATGCTGTTGCATGAGGCCTGGGAGATGTGGGTGGGCTTCCTGCCATCAGCCCAAGGCTCTTTCCTTGTATTACAGTTGGCTGTTGGTTCTGATAGCCATATGGAGAATAGGCCTCTCTGAAATCTTGTGCTGGATATTCTGGTTCTCCAACACTGTTGAGCAATAGTTTCATAGGATGAGCTTTGGGTATTGGTTCAGCCATCTGGGGCACACTGGAGCCAAGAGAGTTTTGTGAAGGGCTTCCTGGAATCAAGCCAAAAGCATTGGTAGCCTTTGGTTGCACCACGTGAGGTCCTATCACAGGTTGGGCAGACATCGAAAGGGCTACTGGGTGTGGCCTGTCTTCTCTGGTAGCCAACGGAACACTCTGGGATTTAGGCATCATGGAGACAGAGGGATCCAGGTCATGCATGAGCATATTGAGAGCTTCAATGGATTGTTCTATTTCCTTCTGGGAGGCAACTCTAGGGAATTCAGGGATGCTTATGCTTTGAGAGGGTGTTGCTTGTGAAGGGCTGGATTGGGGACTTGCACTAGCAAGACTGGAACTATGGCTGTCTCGGGCACCATCCTGTTGACGTGATGGTGGTCTGCTACCTCCACCTTGTTGCTGCCAAGAGTTAAGCCCCCTCTGGACAGCTTCTCGACTACTTGTGCTCCGGGCTGGTGCTTGAGGAAGCTGGGAGATTTCAACAGTAGCTGTGGGGAAGGACTGGGAGCGATATATGCTATTTGAGTCGCAGCCATAGGGATAAGGTTGGCTGGAGGCTGGTGGCTGGGGTTGTAACCAGCCAGGAGTGGGGAAGCCATGCTGGTGATAATCCGCCAGATTTTCTTGGGCAGACACCGAGGGCCTGATGTGCGCATAAAGATCATGAGGGTGACGCCCCACAATGTTCCGCAAAGCATTCTGGTTGTTGTAGGGATAACCACCGTTGATAACCATCTCCGAATCATGCAGCTTGTCTAAGCCATTGAAATTGGATGAACCATTGGGTAAAGAATTGAGGCTCTCCATCCGGGGAGCCTCATGATAGCCAATGTCACTGGTGTTGGTAGTGCCATCGAAAGAGGAGAGGGTACCTAAGCTACCCACACTGTGTCCATCCTGGTTGGGCAACTCATCATCCAAAATGTCAGTTTCCCTCTCGGCCACTAAGCCAGCAGCTTCCCCATTGACATGAACCTGAGCTGGTATGATATGGCGGCCCGGTGAAGCAGAAACAGCCGCTGTTACCTCACTGGGGCTGTGGTTGTGCATGGTGGCTTCGTTTTCCAAACCAAATCCACTGAGCAAGCTCTCAAGCTCCCTCTTTTCTTCAGGGGTCAAAATAGGGTTGTTTCCTCCACTGCTGCTGGGAACCGAAGGTGCTGCCTGCTCATCGGTCTTGTCTGTCTTGGTGGAAGCAGTTGAGTTCCCTGAATCACTGCTGACCGACAGCGTGTGCTCAATGTGGTTGGGGGCAGCAGAGAGGGCAAGCCGGTTGGGGTTGACAGTGCCAGTGCTGCCGTGAAGGGAGTCTTTCTTTTTCACCTTGGCGTATAGGCTTCCATCCAGAGGTCCTTGGGTGTGCCCAACTTCTGCATGGAAAAGCAGAGAAAGAAGTCAAGGAAATCAACAGGTAAGCCAGTTCTCCCAGTTCATGGGTCTCCAAACCCGGCAACTTTAAGACTTATGGATTTTTAACTCCCAGAATTTTTCAGCCAGCACAGCTGGCTGAGGAAATCTGGAAATTGAAGTCCACAAGTCTTAAAGTTGCCAGGTTTGGAGACCCCTGTCCTAGTTGAAACTTAAAACAATTTCTGGGCTGGTGTCCGCTTTTGGTTACCAAGAGAATAAACAATGCTACTCTACCAATTGAACATATGGTATTCGTGGTATCTGAAGCAGAACATCTAGATTCATTCACAGTTTTTTTATTCCATATAGCATCAACCTTGTGAACTCTCAAGTTTCCTCTTTCATGTGTATGTGTGTGTTATGTATGTGTTTGGGTAGATATACACTTTCTCTTGAGAGCAGGCAACAGAATTTCATTTTTAAGGTGGGTCACAGGGGTGGGTTCCTCCCGGTTTGGACCGGTTCACCCGAACCGCTAGCGACCCGCTGGTGACGTCACGATGACATCACCGAACCAGATTGGTCGGTGCTGGCCCGTGGGGGCCGCCATCTTTTTTTTTGAATTTTTTTTTGAATTTTTTTGAATTTTATTTTTTTTGAATTTTTTTTATTTTTGTTTTTCCTTCTGAGCATGCACAGAAGCCGACTTCCAGCACTGTGCATGCGGTCGGCATCTTTTTTTTGGCTTTGTTTTTTTTGGGGGGGGGAGGTTGTTACTGTGCATGTGTGCGCGCGCAAAGCACGCGCGCGCCCACAAGGCGCGCCCACGCAGCGCGGGAGGGAGCGAACCGGCAGCGAGGTAAGTTGGAACCCACCCCTTGTGGGTGAGTGTGCTCACAGTACAAAAAATGACAGTAAAAAGTTATCTATCTATCTTATATCACATGTCCTCATGTTCTCTGCACCAATCTGTCTCCCTGAGGTCTGCCCCGTATCCCATTCCCACAGGAATTCATTGCAGCTGAAGGAGCACTGATGAAACAGAGCCAAAACAATTGCATGGGACTCTTCCCCCCTTTCTCCCCCCCCCATTATCTGAACACAGGATGTTTTTTTATAGCAGATGCGTTTCACATTGATCCAATGATATAGGAAACCTGGGGGTGGGGGTGAGAGAGAGGGGGATGTAAAACTACAAAAATATAAACAGTTTCCCATAAATGGCATTCTATAGGAGGAGCTGAACCTCTGACTTAGCTGTAAGCCAGGAGCTACAAAATACAGGAGGGTTTTTGGGCCCCTATACAGGTCTGTTTGGTTTTACTTGGCCAGAAAATGGATTTGGCAACTGCAATGGAGAATATAATGAAAAAGTTGGCTGAATACACATGCTTCTCTCTACTGGTTGCTGGGGAACATAAATGGGAGGGCACTTTTATCTCCAGTATTCTATTTGTGAGTATGTATTTAATCCACCACCGTGGGAACCAATGTTAGGTTAAGGATATGTATCTGTGATGTGTTTGACAGATGGTTAAACACACTGCTCCACACTTACCTATACTTGCCCAGCCTGTTAATGGCAGTAATTAGTGGTTGTTTTTCCACGGGAAAACAGCTGAAATTTGGTAGGGAGGGAAATGAAGGACTCCACCAATCATATGCCTTAATTTGTCCCCTATTAAAACGATATGGGTAGCACCAGTTGTTAATCCCATTTATAGTGATAGAATAGAACTTGGTGATCAACACAGCAAGTTTTCCGCCAACTCAAAGACTGGTGAGTTGTCTGCCAGTGCCCTAAATAGGACTTTGGTCATAAAGGTCACAGGATAGTATTTTTTGTTTTAACGTTGAATAAATAGAACACAGCCAGAGATCTTGTCAGATAAGTAAGATTAAATGTCTATTTACTTTCTTGTATGGAAGACCCCTGATAAAATTCATAGTTGCAATATTTCACATATTTGATGCTTCAAAACTGCTTTCTATGTGGATTTTAGGCAAGTTCGAATAGGGCTGTAATATTTATGTTTTAAAAAACCCTTATATTTATTCATAGAGAAAAGCAGGAAATATGTTCTTTTTCTTCTTCTATTTTGAAGCCTCTGTGAATTTTCCTGGAACTGCTTGAATACAATATGGAATGCACTTGTTCAGGGGGGGAAAATGACTTCTCTTTGGCAAAAAGCCAAAGATTGATTCAGGAACAAAAGATGAACTAATGGAAGAGTGTAGATCACAAAGCGCTTATCTGCAAAGATCAAGCATTTCCGAAATGGACTCACAATTCTAGCCTACCACAATTCTTTCTCATGAAGCTCAAGGATGCATACACGCATACAGACACACATAGACACATATCCAAATAGCAACTATTAACAACCATTATACAGTAGTAACTATATAGAATTTATGTAAGCAAAAACATAAATCCAGCATCTACCTTCCTTTGCTTGCCCCAAAAGGAGACTAAAGTAATACACACACACTAAAAACCATCATCACAGCACCAAGAACACATTAACACAGAGACAAAATGCTCAAGAAATACACAGTAATGCTCAGCATCTAAAATGCAAAGCACTTGTTCATTTCATGGCCAGCTGCATACTGGTAGTGTGCATGCACAATCACTCATCTAAAATTTGTTTACACTATTAGGTGAGGGGAGCAATGCACACATCCTTGCAAAGCGGCAATCATAAAATACTTTCCAGGGTTTTCTACTGATCAACACTTAAACCTACCAAATCTTTTCTAAGCTCAGTTAAAGAACTTTCAACATAATTTTTCGGAACTGACCTTTCTCAGAAGGCTATATGGAGTCCAGGTTGCCCAACTGCAATAATTGCTTTACAAAGATGGAATGAACCTCTCACATTCTTCCCAAGGGCTGGGCAGCTGCACATACGAGCCCCGAACAACTGATGAATTTTGTGGGGAAGCCACAAGAATGATTGAAGAAAAACCTACACTGTAGTCTGTTTCTCCTCTTGGGAGTCATATCATCCCTTCCATGGTCCTACAAATTTCCTCTATCAGTCTTTTGGAGCCATTAAGTGTCCTTAGTGAGGTTGCATAACCAGAAGAACTGATGGCGGCCACAATGGGCTGATGGTACAGATTTCAGCTTAAGAAGTGAATTGTTGAGCATGCAACGAAACACATCTGTATTTAGTTAACAGGTCCAAAAGCTGCTCTCTGGTGCCAGTAGAACTCTCCAAAACCATTTTGCTGCCAAACAATTATTTTTAATTTGAAAATGCAGCCAGAAGACATACCAGAAGGCATCCTGCATATCGTTCTATTTCAAGGGTCCATGGGAAACTGAGAGGGGCAAAGAGGAGAGAGACTAATCTTGTCCCCAAATATCTCTTCAAGAGGATCACCCACCAATTTAGGATGCTCACTAAAGGAATGGTGGGTAGGATGTTCTGGATACCTAACTGACCTTGTTCTGTCCTTGGAGTATTTCTACCAAAGCTGCCCCTATAAATAGCAGGTTGGGTCCAGGGAATCATTCAGCGTATCCCAGAGGAGCCAAGGTTATGGTATAGAATAATATACTGTTCTGCTCCCATTACTGCCAGCATTGTTCAATATATTCCCAAGATAACAGTGAGTCCTCAGAGAGGTGATAACTTTCTGTTCCATTTTAGGGATGGGCATCTGAGAGCGGCAGCCCCCCCTCCCTGTTCCCCACTTGGGTAACTGAGCCAATGAACCTTTATCTCAGACCTAGCAGAAACACTGGGTTGCCAATGGCTTTTCACTTGTACAAATTTCTTTTTGTCTCCTGAGATTGCCCAATTCCATCATGAAATCAAGATGCTGTGGTACTTAGTTTCCCACCCCACCCATCCCCGCTCTACTTTTCAAGAGTATCCAGAGGGTGGCTTTGCTATTTCCTTTGAAATCTCCTTGTTTCCTTCCTATGAAGGAAAATGCACCAAAAAGTGAGTGTTGACAGAGGTATACATTTTCCCATTTTCTCACTGAAAACAAAATAGCCTTTCCTTCCCTTCCTTATCCACCAAAGTCCCAGATAGGAGCCATGATGGTACTCACACAAACATCCAGAAAGTCAGACGGGTGAGGTTGTTAAGAGTGCAAGTGCCCACAAGCATTAAGGCAGAATGGAGGTCCCTTTGTCTTCTATAGGGAGTAGCATGCAACATAGCAGATGTGGCATTCTGTCCTTCTGCACTGTCTGCTCTATGTTACACAGAATTGTGAAACAAGAAAATCTCACTTCCACCAAGCCTATACATATTATCGATATGATGATAAAGCAGGCTTACCTCCAAAGCTTAAACACTGAAAACTCAGACTATGGTGAGATAATTGCACTTCGTTACTTAATTTGCAACAAAATGTGAATGGAACTAATTTCATGAGGAATTAGGTACTGGGAGTTCTTCCAGAGGACATCAACACAACAACACTGCTTAAAAAAAGAATATATACATGCTGACAAAAAATAAATATATATATCTATATATTGTAATTTTTTAATCACAGCAAAGGAGATAGATAGATAGATAGATAGATAGATAGATAGATAGATAGATAGATAGATAGATAGATAGATAGATAGATAGATAGATAGATAGATAGATAGAAGAGAGAGAGAGAGAGAGAGAGAGAGAGAGAGAGAGAGAGAGAGAGAGAGAGAGAGAGAGAGAGAGAGAGAGAGAGAGAGAGACACACACACCACAAACAGGGTCTAAACATTTACAAACCATCCCAACCTGTGAACACATTTGTTGTGACTTTAATTAAATGTTATTTCTCTCTTTCTTTTTCAAATTTAATGAAAAAAATCCAGCTTAGGTGAGACAGGTTTTCCCTCAGCCGTTTGTAAAACAGATTTTTTAAAAAAACCTGCTCTGGTGCCCAGTCTAGTAGCAACAGGTGCCTCCCTTGTTGATCTCCTCTGTTCCAATAATGAAGGCCAGCAGACCCATTCAGTCAAGTGACAGGCAGGGAAAAGAGGAGGAAGAACACCCGTTTGTTTATTGACACAGCTGCCAGAGTTGTCAAAGATAGTGGATACTGCAAGGGCATGAAAGAGGGAAGCGGCTAAGTTATCTGTATCGATTCAGACAGCAAGGATTTCAATGCCAAGAGCAAAAAAAAAAAAATATGTCTCCTACTCACCCCTTCTAGCTCTGCTGATGGAAATTAACAGCCTAGTCAGGTGAGGATAGACTCCGTATTTTGCTCTTGAATGTCTCACCTTTCACCCAAATGGATAATATGACGAGCCATGTCATGTAGAAACATGGCTGAATTATTTGCTGCTATTCCCCACTTTTCCCCCCCCCTTATATATCTACCCCCCCAATCTTCCTAAATGGAGGTTCGTGTAAAGTTATTAAAAGAATCTATAATGAAAAGGTGCTGCCAGCTGGGACCACTTCCAGCTTTCTGGAAATGATGGGAGTCAAATCCAATTATAATTCTGCAAGCCTAGATGGCGTCAGTCAGTCAGTTTACTCTGCAGAAAAATTATTAATAAAAAGGAATCAGTTACATGGCAAACAGCAGCTCTGGAGCAAAGCCTTGGGTAGGTAAATTTTATTTTTCCAGGTTCTGCAAGTTAGAATTCCCTGGTCATTTTAAGTTTAGCTTTCAGGTTTTGCTTAGTAAAGAGCAACTGAATCAATTGATCAATCAATTACACACCATTGGCTATAGTAGCCATTGGCAGGAGTTATTCCTCCTAATCTGTCAATCTAGGTAAAGTTTTGCATCCCTTCTCCCTTGTGCTCTCCTCAGAAATTCAGTGACAAGTCACTGGCACATGGATAATAAAAAATAAGTTGATTGAGTTTGTGAAGGTTAACTTCTACAAGTTTCATCTTGAGAGTTTGTGCATGCAAATTTATATATAAAAAAAAAACCTGATGCTTTTCACACAAAAAAGCTTCTCTAAGATAGCAAGAAGAGTAGCATCTCTGGGTACTCATCCTTCCTGCCTCAGATACTCTGCTGGCAGTTGGGATGAAGGATCCAGCCATGTAGCAGATTCTTGGAGACAGTTCTGCGTAGTCTGTTTTAGAGACCTTCATTGCCTGCCTAAAAGTTGTGTTGCCTTCTGGTTTGGGAGGTGGGCAGCATCAAGAAGCCCATCCTTACCTCAGCCACAAGACCAAGAGGAGCACTTTTCCGAGCAGGAAAAGCCTAAATTGGTCCAATTTGCCATTTTGTTGAGCATGAATCACCCCGAGCAGAACTTAACCCCATCACAGGCAAGACAAACTTACCACTTAGGGAAGTCTCTGCAGCTGGAGAGAAACTGGGCTTGTTTGTTTATTCTTCAGAGTTGAAGTGCAAGGGTGCTCCTAAAAGAGCTCGCCGGAGCACACTGTCATTCCATCTGTCTCAGGCATGGGAATGAGGCTTATTTTTCCCTTGGCTTGTAGGAAGCGAGTGGGATAAAACCCTGTCTGTAATTTCAGCCAGTCAGATCCCGAGGGGTTCACTTATCATCCCGTAGTTATGTGATTTCAGGATGACATCACAGAAAAGGCTGAGTGACTGAAGTGCAGAAGGAGTTTCTTCAGCTCCCAGCCACTCAAATACAGTCCTCTAGACACGGAGAGAGATCGAGGTGGGGGGGGGGGTTGGCGGTGGTAGAAAAGAGGCGGAGAAAAGAGGCCGAATGACAGAAGGGAGTGGAAAGAGAGTGGAGCAAGAGGGAAGGAGGGAGGGTGAAAAAAGAGCTCTAACCTAAGGGGAGGAGATCAGAAGCAGGGCCAAATCATTCCTTTCCATTCCATACTCGCCAAAACATTTCTCTTTCTTCCAGAGGGACCTCCCACAACCACAGCAGCATTTCCCAGCTGCTAAACAAAAAAGACTTAGGAAGGGATTTATTTCTTAAAAACGAATAACAATAAAAATATGACATTAAGGACTCCTCTAGCTAATCTGATGGATTTAGTTCATCGGGGGGGGGGGGGGGGAGTCCAAAGCAAAACACAACATTCTCCTAATTTCCTGGCACTGGTATTTGGTGTGATATTTGCCTCCTCCTCATCAAGCTTCTAGTGCATTCCCATCAGTGCCAATAATGGGGATGCCAGCTTTCTCTAACAACATGAATGCTTTAGCTCGCATATGTAACTTACGAGTCCAGAGTTTGTAATTCTTTATGAAACGCCTACAGGAGACAGCAGTACTTCTGTGGAATTTACAACCAGCTTTTCAAAAACTCGAACTTTGGACCCTACTGACTGGCAGAGCAATTTGATGCTTCTGTTAACAGCCAGCAGTAAAACAAGGAAATCTTTAGGATGTGGGTCAAAAAAAAAAAAAATTCCAGCAAACTCAACATTTAGCTTGCATTTGAAGGAATTATTGAAGTGAAAGGCGACATTTCTGCAGTATAACAAGGAAAAGAAACCATCTCCCTTTTCTTTGGGACCTAAAATTCAGTAGTGCCAAAAATTACCCAGAAAGGTGGGGCCAATCCACAGCATGCGCCACTACGCTCAATTCCACTTCAACAATTTATTCAACTATTCATTTTTCACAGATCATCCAAAAGTATCAGAAATCTCTTGAGAGGGCAAGAACATTGAGGTTGTTTTGCCTAAAGCCTTCTCACCAAGTTGTGAATCGGCTCATTTCTAGATTTTGCATTCATTTTGCATTCCACTGTATTGCCAATTCAAATACATATTAGTGGCAATCAAAACATGAGCAAGGGGTAGTTGTTGTGCCAGTCTTGCCCAGTATGGTGTCCTTCAGATAGCTTGAAATTATAATACCAAAATTCTACCTAGAGCAGGGATGGGCAACTATGGCCCCTTAATGAACTGTGGACTTCAACTCCCAGAATTTCTGAGCCAGCCAAGAATTCTGGCAGTTGAAGTCCACAGGTTGTAAAGGGGCCATTGGTGCCCACCCCTGAGCTAGCGCACCAGTTTGGAAAAGGCATGCCCACACTAACTGCTGTAAGGAAGCAAGCAGTCACTGAAGTTGTAAAGCCAGTGCTACAATGCCAACTTCTTTCTTGCAGTCTTCCTCTCATTATTTCTCTGTGCGACTTCTGAAATCCAGCACAACTAATGCACAATGTTCAGAATAGATGGAATGGGGAAAATTCTTAAAGTTCCAAGAGAGGAATTATTGAGAAACTTCAACTATTTCTACAGCATTATACGTCTGAGAAGATGAGCACTTCATAGATGTAGTTTCCCCCAACCTAGGAGACCTTAGCATAACTCCAGACTTGGATGCTATTTTCAGAGAAGACATCATATTTGCAGTTGTTTTTTTCTCGTAACGCATTACATTTTGGGATTGGACTGTGTGCTTTTCTAGGCTTCTGCATTGCGGCAATCTAGGAGCCTCCCTGCCAGCCTCTCATCCTGCACCTTGACATCTTAAACCACAGAGGAGGGTGTCCATGCCAACAAAAGGAGACGTAAACCAAGAAGGTAGATTCCTCTCCATTTAGTCATCTGCTGAACGGCAAGGAGACAGCTCCCGTCTCCCTATAGGCAAGAACAAGGGGAAAAGGGGCAGAAAGAGTAAAGGAGTCAAATGTAAGGATGGAAACAAAGCCCTTGCTAATGGGAGTTTCATATGGATTGTTGATAGCTTTAGCAGGCGAGGCAGACCAAAGCCACTTCAGTACTCAGAAAGATCAGCAGCCAACCACTCCGTGTCCTGCACATTCTGCTTTTTTGTGGTCTGAAAATGTATTGACTCTTGTGGTCTTTTCACTCATGAGATTGTTGGATCTTCTGTCCCCGCATGAGACAGATTTCTGTTTTGTCTCCCCTTCTCTTTCTGGCAGACGCTAGAAGATGAACAGAGTTCCTCCCTGTTAGATAGTGGGTAGAGATGACAGGAGACAGACTTCCAAGCAGCTCTTTATTTCAGCTCTTGTATCAGCAACCAGCAAAGAGCAGTCTGACAGCTTGCCCTTTTATAGGGAGCTGTCAGACAGACCAGCCAATAGCGTTTGAGCTTTTTCCCGCTCAAACGCTGGACCTGGTTGGAACCATGCAACACAGTTGAGACAGTTAGAACATAACACCCCTCCCCTCCTGGATGGAGCTGTCCAGCATACGTAATCACGCAGGTAGGCGGGGCGCGTTGGAGCCCTACTAGACCTGCGCAATTCAGTTGGTGGTGAGGCAGCGGCCTGTGCGGACAGGTCTCCCGCTCAAACGCTGGACCTGGTTGGAACCATGTAACACAGTTTAAACAGTTAGAACATAACACCCCTCCCCTCCTGGATGGAGCTGTCCAGCATACGTAATCACGCAGGTAGGCGGGGCGTTTTGGAGCCCTACTAGACCTGCGCAAATCAGTTGGTGGTGAGGCAGCGGCCTGTGCAGACAGGGCTGCT